>JAFBJR010000113.1:6106993-6187170 GCA_016785285.1 Brachirus orientalis | reverse complement strand
TATATACACCAAGAAACCATATTTGCCATATTGGGGGTGGGGGAAGAATTTTGTATGTTTTTAAAGAAATAATTTCCCTAAGTTTAATAGAATAAAATATTTTTTCCTCCTGCTGGAATTTATCTTATGCTTTAGTGATTTTCAAATAAAGGTGGTTTGTTTCAGATTAAATAGTGTTAACAACAGGTTTAAATGACTATAAGCTTAAGCAGGCCAACCTAATTTAGTCACAACTTTCATTGTAACAATCACACTACATAAAGATGCAAATTATAACCAATATAAACAAATGCTGATGAGAAATTTTACTTTATGGCAAAAATATTAGCAAGCAATTGGAATAAGTAATTGGAATTGTCTCACTGAGTGTCATCAGTTTAAATAAAGAGTAAGGATTGTGATTATGAGTTGAAAACATGATAGGGTGTGTGTTATTGGGTTTTTAGTCGGCAGGTTCACCTAATCTGGGGTTATGGGTACAGTTCTGTCTTTTTTTACATGACTTACTTTTACATAGTATACTGCCAGAGCTGCAGTTTTCATTAGTGTTAGCAGCAGTGCATTTGTCTGATCGGACGATAATGTAGTCATGATATTGCAGCTCATTTCTGCTCCCTGTTTCAATCACAGCTGGTTTTCTGTGTTGGTATCATTTTGTAATGTCATTCATTGGAAGTAGAGACCTGTAGTTCAGGACAGGATGTGTGAGGTCAGGGCCAAAGACGTCACTTAGCCTTGGTCACATACAAAGACATGAAATGACACATCCATTGGTGACCTCATATACACACAAGCATCGTCTGCGTCTGCGTCTGCGTCTGCGTCGTCAATATGAATACAGTCCACCAACACGCCTCCACTGTCTGACCACTGATGGTGTCTCTGTCCACAGCGATACAGTTTGTGTGTCAGTGGTCGCTCTGTGTTGAGAATAGCTCTGACCTGAGGGAAATGACTGTAGTTGCTCTGCTCATATTCCTCTTCCTGATTCTGACAGTTGGCTTTGCTGACCTACTTTGGCCAAAAAAAAATCCAACTATTAATATTCCCAGCAGCTTTTCCCGAAAGAGAAAAAGAATGGGGGAGAAGACAAAGGGAGTTCCAGGTAAATTTTTAATGGTGCAACATTCAGTATGCCAGATGATGCAAGAGAAGAAGACATGTTTTCGCCCAGAGGTTCGTTTATGTTCTTTGGTGGCAAATGTTTCCATTTGGCATGTGTAGAATGTCTATACCATGGCAGTTTCACTGCACTGCTAAACTTTCCTTTTCATTTCTCATGTGGTTACAATGACGGTCAGTGTTGCTGGCCACACTGGGTGTGCAGGGTTTACTTTTAGTGGTTTAGAACCTCTCTCTCACAATGAGGTAATCCTATTTAAAACAAGCAACAGACCACCCATGACTTTTCACAGATGAATAACCAAGGGGAGGGTTGGGATGGATTCACCTTTGTTTGGTGCACAAATATGGTGTTCAAAGAAACAATGCATTTTTAAATTAGAGTTTCATGTTATCATATATTTAATAGGAAATGCTGAGAGCCTCATATATAAATTGTACTGAATAAAAATAAGTGCATTAACGAGCAACCTCAGCAGCACCTCAACAAAAAACATCTTTCAAGGAATCCATTTACAAATATGGCAAACCATTAATGACAGACTGTAAGTACATTCACTTTACCTGGCATTTAAAGCTGCATAGATTTTATCTTGGCCGTTTAAAGTTGTATTGGTCAACAACACAGCTGTTAGCTCGTAAGTGTTTAAACTTAATTCAACAGATATGGAGCAAGTAAAAGTTTTGTTCCAGCATACAGTGTTAGTCTGCTTTGGTGTCTGGCTACTCGTGCAATAGATGTTTGACTTTGTTTATTAATTACAGTTATAAAATTGTTTGATCAAATCAAAGGTTCGGCCTGATCAGCAAAGCAATGCAGTGCATCGAACAAGGCGAATGGCTAAGGGGAGCCGTGTTGTTTCATTTAGTGTCATTGTGACAATCGCCTTTAAGTTTATTAATCCAAAAAAAAAAAAGGAATGATTACAGTATGTTCCCACTCAGCAGTCTGCAGACCTATGACATGCTTAAATACCCGCTCTACCTGGAGACTGTACCTGCTCCAAACAACCTGTCATTAATGAGCAAAGTACAGCCACAGCATGGAGCTGTGCCACAGCCTGTAATCATCTGTGTGAGTCTGACTCAAAGAGATGCACACGATAATATTCAACTTTGAACAGATGTGTGTGTGTGTATGTGTGTGTGTGTGTGTTCTTGTGTGTGTGTATTCTTGAGTAAGGACCAGAAAATTGTATAAACCCTACAGAGTGAGGACATTTTGTCTGGTCTTCACCTTTTTTCACCCCTTAAAAGGGCTTTTTAAGGGTTAAGACCTGGTTTTAGGGTTAGGGTTAGGCATCTACTTGTGATGGTTACGGTTAGGCTAAGGGGATAGGGAATGTATTATGTCTATGAGGCTCCTCACTTTGATAGAAGCACAAACGTGTGTGTGTCTGTGTGTTGCCCTTGTAGACATCTCGAGTTGAGCTTTCACTTGAATTCAAGTTTGGTGTTTACAACCGGTGAAGTCCAACAATGAGACACAGAGGACAGCTAATAACCTGAGAGGAGGCAGCACTCAGCATTTTCCTCTGATATTTTAGTGCCACACTCTCACTCTGACACACACACAGTCAGCTGTGCTTGTACATCCCTTAGCTTTGACCTTCCTGCCCTCCAGTCATGTGGCCTTTCAGACTCATCCCTTTTTAGTAGTCAGACATGGACAAGCAGATGCAAAGAATGTTGATAAAAAAAATGAAGATAAAACGAAAAGGACTTAAATAAGGTCATACTGTAAGTGTTGAGCCGAGTAGAGACGAGTGACAGAAGGTGTTTTAATGCCGTACTGCGCGTGGAGCAGGGGGTCAAAGGTGACAACCAACAGCAGTTATGGCCGCTTTGGAAAACAAAGACCAGTACTGCAGGGAGGTCAGTGGAAGTTGGCTTCATTTATATCTTGTGTATGAATGGGGACACATACATGTGTATACAGTGGTTATACAGTATATACACTCATGTTTGATCCAGTATAGTCAGTTTGGCACACTGAATAATCAGGTCAGATTTTCTTTTTTCAGGTTATATAAGACAGAAAGAAACCAAGGTTTTGCCATTATAGTAAATTGATTCCTAAGAAACAGAAGCAGGTCAGTGGGGATTGTGCAGTGAATTCTATTAGATAAGTAACATCTGGATTTATCTCATGGTCCTGCTGTCAACTTTTTAAACAAGTTTTATTTAATGAGAAAGTTGCTGTGAAATAATCTACTTTTATGTTCTAGAACACAAACAGTTCATAGTGCAGCGGGGTTTCTGTAAATGCTGAAATATAGCACATATTGTACATTTATACATGTATTTTTTTTCAGAATTAAAACAACAATACAGCTCTACATTTGAGCCAAACCCGAGACAATTCTTGATTTCAGACAGTGATGCAAATCAGCCCAGCGATAAATTATGTGTTGCTGTGAGTTTGATTGGCAGTGTCTATAAATAGTTATGCATGAGCATGTATGTGTCATACAGTCTATGTGTGGATGACCTCCTCCTTTGCGTGTGCGTGTGTGTGTGTACTGGTTCTCCAGTATATATAGCTGCTAGTCAGGGACTGTTGATGACAGCCATAATTACAGGCTGAGCTGTTCAGCAGCTGAGAGTGTAGGAGGAAGGAGGAGGAGTGCATGAGGGTGTGCATGCAAGTGTGTGTTAATATTAGCTGAGGGGCTTATGTAAACCCCACAGGGTTCCCTGAAAGTGCGATTTCAACATAAAATGCTGAAAAAGTCTGACCCCACAAAGACAAATTAACAGCTGTGCAACTGTAAAACAAATGAATCAGTGTTAGTCACAAGTACAGAGACAAGGCGACACCAGGGCAGAAAAGGTCAAATATGGTTTAAGCATTTTACAGTGCTTACATTTCTTTTTGAAAAAAACCCACACTTTAAAAATGCACGTAAACAATAGTCTGACTGAAATTGTATTAAACTGCATTGCTCAAAATTGGAACATTATGATTGGGAGTTGAACTACTATTGCATGTAAACCTTCAGTCGGACCAAAGCTGGACTCAAGCTGGCCTGGCCTGTTCTGTGCATATGCCAAAGTTCCCACTCTGTGTATTTTTTCAATTCTTTGCTCTTGCATGTTCCTCTGTGCAGCTCTCCTATTATCATATTATATATCACAGTTTTTTCTTCTTCACTGAGTGTCAAGGTTAATTTCTGGTCCTGGAAACTGTAGCTTGGCTTAGAAATGTGAATTTCAGATTTGTTCGGATACGTCAACTGCATCGTCTCATCTTCTTCCACCGGTGGAGTTTACTTGTGTTGCAGAGCATCTGCCTCTTCTTCCAACAGCAGCTGAAGTCAGTTCTGTCCACTCATAGCTTATTCTCAGCAAAAAATGGCTTATCCAAAACTTAAGGCCACAAATTTAATTTTAATGCCTGTAAGCTGTAGTTACACTAGTCAGAGATGACTGCATGAAAAATCTAAGAACCAAAGATTAATCATATCACCGACTCATTATGAAATCCCTTCCTGTACTAATATCAAACTGATGGATTAAAAGGGACAAGCCATTTGCTTCTAGGAAGGGTGAGTTGAATTGGATTTGTATGGACTCAGCGGAACAGCATATCCACTTATGGAGGGCAAATCTGCTGGCAGGAGCACTTCAAGACGAGCCACAGAAATGTGTTTTCAAACAGCAGTACTTGTGTGCTTTGCAACTCTGGAGATGGAAGTGGTTGTCCTTTCCATGGGTCCCTTCCATATAACTCAAATTGTTTGTTACTTGCCACTTAATGTAAAGCAATCGCCGGAAAACCACTTGAGGGGAATGGATTCTAAAGGTAGTTTTGAAAAAGACGCAAAATGCAACCACATATTTGCTCGAATAAAAAGAACTGGTTCTTGCAAAAGAATTCAAGTCAAGGTTTCAAAGATCAGCTGACTCAAACAACTCAGTTCAAAAGCTCCAAAACTGAAAATGCATCGATCTTCATTCTCAGAATGATCTCACTGCTCTAGATACATGTAAGAGTCAGCTCACAAGGTGACAACTGGTTAAATCTGGAGTTCACAAGTGGAAACACCCCACAGGCCAGACTGGTGGTGTGTGACTGTGTGAGCGGGATTTGCAGAAGTACAAGACAGACTGAGCAGCAGGGCTGGTCACTGTTGATCATTTTCTGAATCAGTTCCTCTCTGATTCCTTGGCTCTTGATTAATCTGCTCTTGAATGCTGGGGACGTGTCCACTGGAGGAGCCGAGCACACGTACTGTACACATATGCGCCTTAGTGTGGTCCAAAGTAGCTGCACATCGCACTACATCAGTATTTGTACAGAAACATTCTGGTTTCAAGCCTCTTGTTCATCAGACATGTAGAGAAGCAATGTTCACCCACTGTGGTCCCCACTAAAGTGTGTAAGTGAGTGCGTGTCCGCTGTGGGAAGTGACACACAAATACACGCTTTACTGGGGACCAAAGCAGCTGAACATTGCTGTTTATCAGTATTTGTGCACAATATTAACGTATTAATGCTCCAAAATCAAACCACTTTTTTTAACAAACATGTAGAAAGCTGAGATTTTCATCAGTGTGGTTGCAGTTTACAACATACTGTAAAAAAAAAAACTTTAAAACAGTTGCTCATTGGTGCCTCCTTGAGCTATATTTTAGACACACAAAAAAAGTGCACAAAACAGTTTTCAGTCTTTACTCCATAATTATTTAATCCACAATTGTAATTTTTTTTTTTCTCAGCCACTGTTTTTTTTAACATGTATAACGTGTGAGGAGGAGAAACTCTGTCTTTGGTTTCCACAGACTTGAATGAATACATAGACAGCTTTTGTGATGACAGACAAAGGGAGACATGGCACTCACTCCAACCTTAATTCATGCTCTCAAGTCTCGCGCGCAGAAATCCGCGTGCACGCGCAGACCCACCGCTCTCACAAGGGAGCGTTGGGGGCGGGTAAACAAAAACAGAGTGACCCCGCCCTCCCCATGATTCTCCTAAGCTCTCATTGGCTCGCCATTGTTCGGGAGGAGCTCAGCAAACACAAACTGGCAGCTGTGTGAATGCGAGTGAGAGTGGGTCCGTGTCTTTGCTGTGGACACCAAACACTGCGAGGTTCCCACACGGAGCAATCGTCGAGCAGCCTTTGCGTCAATTACTGGCTGTCGGTTCATCCATTTCTGGATTTAGAGATTCTTCTTTTTTTTTTTTTAATTTGCACAATAAACAGCAACGAGAATCTGCGTCCAACGCGCACTTTTCCCATTTTTCTCTTTTACGCATGAATGGGGAGGCGCAGGTAGAGGACAGTCAGAGCTGAAGAGCCACTTGGGTGAAGTTTTGGAGAGGTGAGTCAAAGCGAGGATTTACGAGCTTGTGAATGTATGGAGAGTGAGATACACTCCTGTTTGTCTTACTGTGGGAGAGAGAGCTTGTTCTCCGGGGCAGTGGATCAGTGGATCATCAGAGACATCAACTGATTTCATCAGGGATACAACTGAGTGGTGGGTAAACCCACATAAAACCAACAGTGGGATCCTTTTAATGGAGAGTTTTCCTGGCACACATATTACTCAGTGATATATTAAGCTGTCACCTGAGGATTTAAATACAATGATGCCTGAAGTCGCACAAACTACAGTTGAACCTTTCAATTACAGATTTCACAGTTGGATTTGCATCTGCCTTAGTGTGAGGTGTGCTGGTTTTGTCAGTGGCTTTTTTTTTACTGCTGGTGACACGTGATTTAATTGTGAATGGGAGAAAATATATCGTTGAAATGTTATGAAGCTCAATGTCATTTACACGGTGAAAACAAAAACACAGAGATTCAGATCACGCAGTGAGAAGTTTGACTTTGCCAGTTTCCCCTCTGCACAAAACAATCAAAATGTGCACAAATAATAATATTTAGAATCAACATTAGGCTAAAAATAAAAATGAAGAAGATAACTGAATGTTTAAAACCTGATTTTTAAAAAGAAAGTCCTGTGCCCACAGACAGGGTAAGTGCTTCCTAATAATAATAATAATAATAATAATAATAATAAATTCAGCACTTCTCAAATCAAGGTTACTTTACACAGTGAAAACACTCCAAACCAGGCATTTAAAATACAAATAATGTATAAAATAATTTAATAATATGATGAGATACACACTCTTGATGTTGCATGTAAAATGTGAGAGAACCAGGTCAGTGATTGTTAAAAATGCCCCTTTGGGTGTAGACAAGGGTCAAAGTGGGCATCAGGCTTGTTTTCATGCATTGCACGGTGACCGCACATACAATGAGTGTGTCAGCTGAGCCGCGGCAGAAGAGAACAGCAGAAGCAGAAACAGTGGGACTGAGAAAGGGGTTTCTGTGATGTGATCTCCATCAGTTGCGACCAGCTTTCTCCATTTAAAATAGTCTGTATATTATTTTTCTACTTGGGTTTAATCAAACACCCCTACCGACCTGGATATACAAATTTAAAATCTGTTTAAATTTGTATATTTAAACTGAGAGCTGACGTTATCCTTTCAGCTGAATGTCCCTCAGGCTGATCAAAAACAAGAATGCCCCTCCAGCTCTGAGCCACTTCCACTGCACTTAAAAACAACAACAAAATGACAGAAATAAAATCTTTAGTCCAAATTAATGTGCAGCTTACAGCGAGGCTTTCCTCCTGGCTGCTCATGCTGTTTCTGAAGCAGTTTTTATTCAGTGGCAAAATGCTCCTTCATTGCTGTGCCAGGCTGACTTTGATATGGTTAAGTGGAAGTGCTTTGCTTCCCTGCCAGCCTGTGTGAGCCGCGGTGAAGCTGTTTGAGGAGGCTGGAGACGAGGGGGCAGTGTGTATGTGCCAAGTCGAGAGAGGCTGCAGCGAAGCAAGAGCAGCGTCTAGTCCCAGACTCTCTCTTTCTGTCTTTTTCTCACACACACACACACAAGCTCTCTGTCACCTGCTCTCCACTTTACCTCAGTCAGCTTTTCACTGCTTCTGCATCTGCTGTTACCTCACTGAATAACCTTAACCTTTTCTTTCAATCTCTTTCCTTCGGTTCTCTCATTCTCACTCGTTTTTCTCTTTCTCTGTCTCACACAAGCAGAGACAAGCACCCACTCTCACACATTTCCGTCCCTTTCTGTCCAAAGGCACATTACAGGAATTATGGGTGTGTGGTTTGGAGGGAATTCAGATGCTCTCATCTTTATTTGGGTTTTCCCACAAACTCCTATAAGTGGATGTGCTCTTAAATTTCAGCATCACCTTAACATATTTGAGTGGCGTAACTAAGTGCAACTAATGATTGATGATTATAGTTATTGATTATTTTCTTTATTATGTTGACTTATTAAGCAGAGCACAAGCTGTTGTTTTCAGATTCCTTTACCAAAATACAAATACATGCAGTTTAGTGTGTAGATTTAAAGTTGCAGTGCCTGACCTTTGCTGATGGATGATGATGATGTTATTACTTTGCCTCTGTTTGCTCCTCATGAACAGAAACAATGATTTGTATGCTGCCTCCTTCATCTACAATCGGGCTGTGTCAACCAATACTATCAGACCTGACTGAGCGAGCATTTGTGTGTACAGTGGCAGAGCAGGGGCGGGTGGGAGAATTTAGCCATTGAAACTAAAACTACTAAATGACCAGATTTTTAGAGCAGTAAATTCACTTCTTTGTGTTTTCATTCATACTACAACCTGTTTGTTGCATCTCACTTCACTAGTGCAATGTTGTTGTTGCCTCCTTCTTTCTTGGCATTTAACAAATCACTTCCTGTGTACTGTGTGGAAAGGTCACCAGGCAACATGAGATCCAAACACTGCCATACTGAGAAACACACAGATGAGGGAGCGAGAGGCGTGTGGAGCTGTAAGGCTCAGCCTTGTGTGAACTCAGTTGACTTTGGTTTGAATTTAACAGACATAAAAGACGCACCGCAGCATTAAGTGAAGCATCAAACCTTTTTTTTGTTTCGAAAAAGAAGGGAAATATGTCTTCCAGTTTTATTTCATTATTATGTTTTTCCCTTTTTTTCCGATGTCTGATCTAGTGATTTTGACCAGTATCAGACTGATCATCCCTAACTGCAGTGTCAATGAGTCATCTAGTTAATTTGTAACCCAACAACATCCAAATAATAACTTTTAAACCCGACACAATTCTGCAGAAGCAAATTATGAAGGACAAATACAGCATGACTTGAATGTAAGTGCATTATGCTGTCAGCCATGATAAGGACATCAGTACTTTTAAAATCCATTAACGTCTCACACGTGAGCACTTGACCTTTTCCTTTCCTTGAGAACACCCATTTGCAGTTCTCAGGAATATCACTGGCTTCTGTGTGTGTGTGTGTGTGTGTGTGTGTGTGAGCTCGTTGACTGCATATACATATGTTTTTCCATCCCTGTGCATATGTGGTGGTTTTGGGGGGTAAATGTGGGCCTTGCATTCTTCCAGGAGGAGTGTCTCTTCAAAAAATTTTCACAGCTGATAGTTATTTCATAAGGTGTGGAGGCTGCAGAAAGTTTAAGTGCTCTACTTGGATGGGGGAGAGAAATGAATCCTGCTGGTGCTCTGGATGCTCTGTCAAGAGTTTAACAATGAAGATGACTTAAATCATAAAGTCAAATCCTCTGCTCAGTTTTAATGACGCAGCCCTCCATATTTAACTCAGTCCTCATTTGTAAGGCTGCCTTGATATAACCAAAAACTGTTAAGAGATTAATCTGGTCCTGTTTCTTTGATGAAACTTTAATGTTCCCTGTGAAGAGTTTGGGTTCATTCTGTTCACAGACTGAGAAGACAGTTGTCATCAGCAATGTTGTCTTTTTCAACAAACTTTCACAACTTTTTACACTTGTCAAACTTGTAAAAAAAAAAAAGAAAAAAAAAAAAGGTGATTCATCACATTCAGAGATAACGGAGACAACCTGAGTGACACCAGAGCCACGGCGTCTGCTCTGAGTCAGAGGTTATCTGGTCTCAAGACGACGGTCTGTCCTTATTTGCCTGTCTCAACATGTCCTACCCTGCAATCACAGCTTCCTCAGGGGTGGGTGGGGGTGTTTGTGGGGAATTTCTGGTGTCAAGAAGGTGGGCTGTGGTTGTTATACTGGGGTTAAGTGGAATGTGGAGGGAGGGGCAGAGGCTTGACTTTGGACAGTGAGACGAGCAGCTGGATGAATGGAGGTGGGAGGTGGTAATCTCTGCAGAGGGGTCAGAAGAGACAAATAAAGAGAATGGTTTTGCCAAATAGGTTCGTATCACTACCTTAAGATAACTGTTTGTAGCTTTAGAATAAGTACCATACACTTAAGGCGAGTTTCTACATCAGCACAAATGGACAGGTGGGTGGAGGAGTCCTCCATTTGTTATAGTCTGCAGACTCACCATTAGATGTCTCTAATTCTCATTCACGGACATTTATGACTTCTGCTGTTAAATGTAGCACCACCACAACTGTTGTTGAGAGGTACTGGCACTTTTAACCGCGCCGCTCTACTTCATGCATGACTTAAGCAGTTGTAGTGTGTCAGGGAGGTGAGTGTGTGTGTGTGTGTGTGTGTGTGTGTGTGTGTGAAGGTTACTGCCTATTAAATCTCATGAAAATCTAAATAATTATGTGCAGGAGTATTTGTTTTAGTTTTGTTTTGGTTTCTACTGTATGGCTGTATATGTAAGAGGCAGTGATGTATGAAACATGATAACCACAACAATTTGTACAGTACATTACAGTGCACTCATTAGTCCATCAGTGTGCTGCTGATGGACTAATGCTTTCTGTGTGTGTGTGTGTATGTTCTTGTACTTGCTGCAGAGTGAGGACCAAAAATTGTATAAACCATACAGAGTGAGGACATTTTGACAAAGTGAGGACATTTTGGCTGGTCACTTACTTTCTGTTACCCCTCAAATGCCTTTTTTAGGGTTAAGACCTGGTTTTAGGGTTAGGGTTAGAATTGGCTTTAGGTTAGGGTTAGGCATGTAGTTGTGATGGTTAAGGTTAGGGTAAGGGGCTAGAGAATGTATTATGTCTATGAGGTTCCTCACTTTGGTAAAAGTGCGAACATGGGTGTGTGTGTGTGTGTGTGTGGTTTCAGGTCTACTCTTGTGGTCACCCCCCCTGTTGTTGCTCCCATCTTCCTTCCATCCATCCCTTGGTTCTTCCTCCAGTCCCTTCCGATCTGTCCATCCCCCCACCCTCACCCTCCACTCTCCTCCATAGATACAGACAGAGAATTTATGGAAGACCCCCCCACACACACACACATTGACTCTGAGCAGATCAACATTCTTGGATGCACATTCTCGAATCCTCCACTCTGAAGGGACACACATGCACTACATGGAAACATGTTCTAATATTATTGTCTTGTGGGACTGACAATGATATTTGACACACAAACACTCACACATGCACACACATACACCCCTGGTTGGGAGCCACAGCTAGGTTATAAGCTTATAATCTGTCTGTTTTGGTATTTAGTCCCTCTGGAGGTTCCAGCAGCTGGAAGACACATGATTGATTTACATCTGTGAGTCATGACGGTTCTGTGTCTGTTTACGTGTTTACCAGCAGAAGGACAGTGTTGACAGATTTTGGTGTGGGACACATCCATTGTGAGCAGTCTTGACACCAAAAGAAGAGAGAAAATGCTTGGACATGTGTTGTTAAACCCTTCAGACTCCTGTGATGAATCTCTTAGCAACTGTCAGCACTTCACTCATCCTCCCAGCCTCGTGTCTCCCATGTCTCTGCTTCATTTGCTCTCTCTGTTTTCTCTGACTCTTTTCTTCCTCTCTGCTTGTGCCGACTCTGTTTTTGACTCTTCATAACTCTTCATGTCACCCAGAATACGACATGCTGAATTTCATGCCTGTGATCATATTTGGTCACAAAGTCAAGGTTTTATTTATTTTTTTTTTTGAAGCACATCCAAGTGGGTGTTCCCATTACAAAGCTGCATGGGGCGGCGCAGCGACACACAGCTGTGTGATGACAGATGAATTGAGGAGGAGCAAAGAAGGGAATGACTATGTTCCCTTTGTCCTGAGGCGAGTAGTTGTGAGGATGACAGTTCGTTCTTTGAACAGTAACAGATTATGTCCCTCAAGGTTTTTGCTGCCCAGTGTGATAATTATGTTTGGGTACCATATGAATCAAAAATGCTGCTCCTGTAGTTGGAAAAACAGCGGAAATCATTATTTCTAATACATCTTCAAAGCTGTTATAAATTGCGTCTACTAACCTAGTGGATGTAGTTACAGTGTGTTTTGGACGAGACAAGATTATGAAGGTGTATTATGGGAAATTGTAGGAACTGTTGTGTTTTTGGAGTTTGAACCATAGTAGTGACTATAATTTTGGAAATCTTCTGATCCCTATATGATTCTTTCTTTTACTGAATTTGTCCACTGTAGTAACTGAAATTTTGGCATTGGCACAAGAAAACAACTAATTATTTGAACAAATGAAATAGATAATAATAAAGTAGTTGCATTGGCTCAGATGCAACTACTGGAACTGCTGGATGGAAAGTAGCAAATCACATCAGTAAGGATTACTGAATTTAAAAAAAAATTCTTGTTTTAAATATGCTTTAAACAAAAAGGGCCAGTGATTAAAATTCACTTTCACTCATAAAGATTTCATTTAAAATTTGCAGGGCCAATTAACAGCTGGTGAGTCAGAGCTTTGTTTACTGTTCAAAATGAATGAGACACTAGAGATGGAAAATTACAGGAATGATTTTATATTCTTAAAATGACGAATCATGCTTGACGTAAATAATGTAGATGTGAGCCACTTATGCTCAATTGCAGCTGTTTACGTGCATGTGCATGTAACAAATAAATATAGTAGCGTGTGAATGTGATCACAGGTTAAAGCACAAGGCTGCAGCACACTGTGTGCATTTAAATGACTCTTGACCTTTTCTGCTTGTCCTCCACTCTCTCGCCTTCCGACCTCTGTTTTAAACCCACTCATTTCTAGCAGTGTTTGTGAACAGCAGTGTGGGTGAGAGGTTAGTTTGGTGAATGTATGGCTGTGCATCACTGTGTCTGAAGACTGTTATCTGCAGCAGCCTCTTTCCTCTGTCAGTGTCTGAATCACTTTTGTCTGTCACAGTTTCTCTGCATCATCTCTGTTCGAATCCTTTTGTAATATTTCCTTTTTCACATCATGAATCTCTGCTGAAGACCAACTTGTTCTGAATAGTACTAAATAGACCAGTACATTTACTGGTCGACCTTTTAAATCCTAAATGGCCTTATCATGACTGTGTGCAAATTTGGTGTTGATTATTGTGCCATGCATAGACATTATATATTATTATGTCTTTCAATCGTTATTATAATTCTTCATGCTTATATAATATAAGTATATGGACCAGTAAGCCAGAGTAGAAGGATATTGGATTTTGAAAAGACATCTTATTCATTACAGATTTTTGTAATTCATCATAATAAAGCCATTGCAGAAGAATGACTCATTATCAATTTCCTGAACATTTTTAAATCTGCCAACTTTGAGGGAGAGGAGAAACATTCCTATACTTATCTTATACTATGTATATAAAAGACAGCTGACTTCATGATAGGTTCTCAATAAGCACAGTAATGACACTTGAGTTGAATGTATAGTCCCAATTTTTTTTTTAACTAACTAATTAATCTTAACTAATTAATTATTTTGTAGTCAAAGGCCTCTCGAGTTCATATCTTCTTGGTTCCCCAGCCCCCACTGAGTCTTTACTTAACATGTTGATCTTCACAGTTGGTTGAAATATTTTACCGTGAAACCACAGTTACGAGAGAAAATGAACAATTGTGCCCTACAGTGAATTTCTCTGACAGGGAGAGGTCACTTCAAGAACATGTGGCAGCCCTCGTTTCTGTCATTTCCTTTTTCCCCTTCAGCCTTTTTCTCCCGCTGTCACAGTTCTTTTTATTCAGCTGCTTGGAAAATTGTTGTTCTGTTGTTAACAATATGGTAATGGTTTAGTCAAGGGTGGGATATTGGGAGGATTTCTGTTTTGTCAATCACACCTGCATTGTTTAATGCATTTATGGATATCAAATGAAATCAATATAACCAGAGGGCATTAGAAACAAAAACAAGAACAGACCATGAACATGAATGTAGCCACAGCGCATTTATGTGGCTGCTGTTCAAGCATAAATCACTGTTTAACTCAACCATTTGCTCACATTCACAACTACGACCAGTTTAGAGTGTTCAATTAACCTAATCCCCAATCTGAATGTTTTTGGGACTGTGGGAGGAAAACTCACATGCACATGAGGAGAACATGCAAACTCCACACAAAGTTCAAGTTCAGTTGAAGCAGGATGCAAATCGGTGACCTTTTTGCTGTGAGCCAACAATGCACCACCGTGTGGCCCCATCTCAGTTTAGTAATTAGTTATTTCCTAGTTGACGTATATACCCTAATAAAGCTGTGGCCACAAGCCTAGGAGCACACCATTTCCAGTTGATATGTCACATTCATGAATCATTGTGCCAAGTTGTTGCTGGATGTTTTCCCATGCTTGGCAAATGCACACACTGCTCTAAGCTTGTTTTATCACAGTAGCTGCTATCAGTGAAAAGTGAGTCGTCTTTTCCGGCTAAAAATAACAAATGGAGCTGATATAACCAACGTAATACTGTTTTTATGTTAACCACATTCCATCGCTGCAGCATAGGTGGCCACTTTCTGAATCGTGATTCATGGACAGAACCAAAAAGTAGAGCAAACGAGAAACTGGTTCTCATGGTGACCTGAATCCAGAGGGCGCTGATGTCAGTCGGACATTTATAACAGGAAGATACATGGTACATTATGATGGAAAAATATAGAAGCAAAATGAGAGAATTGACAGATACAAGTACATTCCCAGTGCAGGTAGAGGATAAGGAGTGTAAAGTTAAACCAACTGAGTGCACATCAAGTAGGAAAGACTAAGCTTTGAAGACAACAGGAAATGAAAGAAAAAGGTGGTGGTCATTTTGGTAGTTGAGACAAGGAAGAGCGACAGGGAAGACAATGATTAGGTCCAGCAGTTTAGAATGAAGACAGTTCTATGATTGTGTCATCACATGATAGAGTATAAATCTTGCTTTAAGCATTAGAAATCATCAGCAGTGGAAAGTAAACAAGAACAAGGCTGTCCAGCATCAGATTTGCCAGAAATGATGTTTTAGTTTCTCCTCGTGTGCAGAGTCCCCCTGTTGAAAAGCTCAGCCTATTCCAGTGAAGAATTAAACTGCTTTCCGCTCAGTGACTACACAGCTTTCTATATTACCAGCTGAAACATTTTAACATTATGTCTTTTATAAAATAAAGACATTTGGCAGGCCACACAGCATAGTAGTTGCTATTACTGTTGCCATGAAGGCAAAACAACCCGGTTTCGCAAACTGTTCCGACCAAAGGGCCTTTCTGTGATCCTCCCACAGTCCAAAAACGTAATTAATTGAACACTCTAAACTGACTGTAGTGGTGAGTGTGAAAGTGAATGGTTGTTCGTCTGCGATGGACTTGTAAGCTGTCCAGGGAGTACCTCGCCTTTTGCCCTTTTGCCTTTTGACCTATTATGTCAGATTGGCTCCAGCTCGCCACGACTCTCATGTGGAGGATGAAGTGGTAGGCGATGCACGAATGAAAGACATTTGGCCCTTGAACTCCTGCATTGAAAGATCGTGGCGCTGTGCTCTGCGGCCTCTTATTGGTCTGTAATGTGTGTCCAAAAAAGCTTTAAACTTCTATATATTCCAGTCAAGTGCAAGTTTGTCTTAACACATATGGTTCCATGGAGCTCTTGATGTCTTTTTGTCAGCGTCTGGACAGCAAGTCCACAAGATAATGTACACATCATGCGCCTCATGTTTATGTCCTTTATCTCTTTAATGCCTCTGCTTTCTACTATACTGTTTTATAGATGTTATGAACTTTCACATTGAATCCTTTGATTTAGATTGTGCATTTTACTGCTGCATCCTAATGGTTTCCCTAAGTGATTACATGCTGCTCTTAGCTGAAAATGTCAGCAGCAGCTGTTTGAGTGTAACGTCAGTCCAGACATGCCTGAATTCATCTGGTCAACTGTACATCTAAATGCCACTCACTGTCCTGGTCTTAATTTCCCCTGCATGCTCTGCTTCACAAGGATACTGATGATTTATAATTAGAATAAAGTCACTCTCAGCGCACATTAAGGATATGAGAGGAAACCTAAATTCATCACACACACACGCACACAAGCAGCTGCTGCCTTTGAATGGTGAGGAATGTCATTGAGGTGTAGACATATAGTATTTTCTTTGCTTCCTGTGAGCTGTAGTAGCTTGAAGGTCCAGTGATATTTAATGGTAAGACTGCAGACTGTATCAAACGGAGGACTCCATCGTCCACCCTTCCTTTTCCCAAATACGTCAGGGAATTATGGTGGCAGTTGTCTACCAGAAAAGATGTGAACCTTGTTCCTGTTCGGCTTCATTTGCTGAGGAAGCTTCAAAATGCAAAACCCATGTACTTGGAAAAGTCTTACATCCATTTTTATTTTAAAGTGATTATTCACTTATACAAACATACTTATGAAACTTATACCAATACTTTTACCAATAACTTCTCATAAATGTCACACTGGACCCTTAAAAGAAGAAAATAGAGTGGAGGCCTAATAATTACCCATACTGATTGTGTTGATACATTTGAACACATTGGCATCCAGTTTCCTGTCCGTCTGATAATAAGCAGTTTTACTGCATCAGATGACTCCATTGATCATCAGCTGATTATGCTGTTTTTGTTTTTCATTGTGAATTCACCATGGCAGCATTTACATGTGAGATCAGGAGGATCCGATTATTAAGGTCACTTTGTCGGGCAACTCAATTATTTTAGGTTAGAGAAGGTCCTGATAAACAAGGAGCTCAGTCAAGCAGATTAAAGCACAAATAGTTTTCTAAAATATAAGGACAAGACCATTTTGTGCACATAGGAAACAAGTGGTAACAAGTGGTTGTGTTTGGATCCAATCTAGTCATTCTCCTCTCACGACTTGCATTAACAAGGCATTCTCGTCCACTGAACTACTCGCCGGATATTTGACCTTTTTCCGTTCTTTGTAAACTCTAGTGATGGTTATATGTAAAAACCCCAATAGATCAGCAGTTTCTAAAATACTCAGAACAGGCTGCCGGCATCAATTATCGTGTCGCATTCAAAGTTAACTTAAATCACTTTTCGTCCTCATTCTGATGCTCAGTTTGAACCTCAGCAGGTCATCTTAATCATGCCTGCATGTCTGCATACATTAAGTTGCAGTTGATTAGATATTCATGTTAAAATACAAGTTAAAAGACGCTAAGACCATAGAGGCCAAAAACATATGTGGTGAAAGCGAGACAGGAAAGTTGTGTAAGTAAGTAACCTTCCTCTCATATGACATGTATGCATTATGTTTGTCTTTGTTCTTCTAAATGTTTTATTTAAGGTTTGATTTGTTTCCATGAAAATATTTTGTCTGCACAAGAGGATATCTGGCAATTATCTGCTCTTTTTTTGTCAACCTAGACCATTTTTCTCACTGCTTTTTAGTTTCCTTTGGAGGTTCTGATGGCCTTTTCTCCTGAAGATGAACAAATGCTCATTCATGTGGAGGAGCTTGCACGTTTTCCTTTGGACCATGGGTAATAGAGGCTCTCTGTTCCCCAAGTTATTTTGCCTTGGTGAAGTAGCTAAAACTGACTACATCCTGAATCCACTTAAGAAGCAATATAATTATCCTTTTTTAGATTGACATGTACACTATTCTGGCATCACTTTTCATAAACATAGGCCGTGACAGTGACTGTGACCTCACACATCTTTTTTTCCGCCATGGCCTTTGCATTTCAAGCATGTTCTTTCCAAAGTGGTGAAGAGGCTAATAAGGCGTGATGAGAGTGTGATTAAAACACGTTTCCCTTCATCTTATAAAGGAGCGTCAAAATCTTTTTTATTCTCAGGGAAAATTTAAGGAAAAGTTTCCAGTTGCATTCAGACGTTTTGTAGTGCAGAATGACTGGGACTGTGGTTGACATTTGAGAGGTTCATAACAAGCTGCTGCTGGGCTTGATCACTGTCAGTCTCAGCCTCTTGTTTTCAGTTTTGGGCCGCATCACAGGAAAACTAAAAGAGTGAGTAGCGGATGTTTTAGACGATAGCAGCCAAGAGTCAGGTTTAGCCCTGTTTGGAGCACTGGACCAGTTTGCACAAGCATGCATGAGGATGAGGGATAAGTGAGGGGCTGTCACTTGGAACCTGCAGGTTGTGAGAGAACATGTTACTATGTTTACAGTCATATATACATTATATAATCAGTGCAATCGCTTGGATTTGTTTTGTGTCAACAGAAAGGCCAGACATCTGCGTCCTTTCATCGACTTTTCTGTTTCTTTGCATACAAGCTGTCATCATCTCAGACCTGCCTGCTTTTTTTTAAATTAATATTCCTATATTTAGCTGCGTTTTCCTGTCACAGTGACTTTAAAAAGATTTAAATAAAAGGCTTAAGGACACTTTTAATGAAGTTGTGGGTGTATTTAAAGCAACATCTGCAAATGATCCAAATAAAAAAAAACATAAAAAACACTTTTTTTTTTGCCCAAGTGACTGATTGGTGCTTTTAAAGCCTCAGTCGTGTATCATGAATGGTGTGTGTCCTACTTTTGGCAGTTGGCTCATAACCGTTGTTTTACGTAACACACTTTCTTGTCTGCTGTTGCCATGGTGAGACTAATTTATACAGGCATTAAGAATTAGGCTCCTGTTGTTAACATGCACTGGGGGTTGACACTGGTTTTTATACACACAGAGACACATACACTCAGAGAATTATTCAAAACTGTGTGTGTGTGTTCTTGTACTTGCTGCAGAGTGAGGACCAAAATTCGTATAATTCCTACAAAGTGAGGACATTTTGGCTGGTCCTCACTTTTTTTCACCCCTTAAAATGGCTTTTTCAGGGTTAAGACTTGGTTTTAGGGTTAGAATTGGGTTTAGGTATTCCTTATGTTGTGGGGACCTAAATTTGTTTACACAGTCACATTATGTGGACTTATCTTTCTTATGGGGACAAAATGAAGTCCCCATAATGTAAATGACTCAATTTTAAGGTTTAAGACATGTTTTAAAGTTAAGAGGTTAGGGTTAGATTAAGGTTAGAGTCAGGGTTAGGATTAGGCCAGTAGTAATTATGGTTAAGGTTAGAGTAAGTCTCCAGGAAATTAATGTAAGTCAATGCAATTTCCTCTGAAGTCATGGAAACCAATGTGTGTTCATGTATTTGTTACCTCTTTAGGACCTCTTCTGGCATAAAAACTTTTGACATTTTTTGACAATGTTTGAAAATGCATAATTCTTTAAGATATGATTTGCTTAGATTTGTACACCTAATGTGTTTGTAGCAGTTTGATAAACTTCCAAAACTTCAAAAACTACAGATGCTGCTGATAATGTTCTGAAAAACAATTTTCAGAACTTAGTGTAAATCATTAGGCATCTGCACACTTAAATATTAGCGCTTTTTTGTTGTTGTTGTTGTTTTTTTTGTTGTTATTTTTATACTGACATAGAGAGGAGACAGGAGAATTATCATTATAGTGCTATGTTTATCCAGCAGTCAGTGAGTTCCTGAAAAAGAACAGATGTATTGTACAGCTGAGAGATGAGCTGTACTAGTGTTATTCTCTTGAGTCTTTTTGTGGGCAGAACTCTCTGCTCGTACCGTTTGGGAACATTGAGGTATTGAAGGGACATGTAAGAAAACAGCTGATACCATCCGGTGTCACTGTGCGCCGTAATGCGTTGACATTGCCTCAGTCTTTCTCATTTTGTCGTTTCATCTAATATCAAGAGGAATGGTGGGGAAGTGTGAGAAAGAAGTGGCCTTGAATTGTGATTGCCTGGATAACATTAGGTAACAAAGTGTACCATCATTTGCCTCCTACTGCTCCTCTTTTAGGAGAGTGAGTCAGAAATGACAGAGACAAACGAGGCAGGGCTGAAAACTGTCGGTCGAACAGCTAGAAACCGAAATAGACTAAAGTGCTTCCCAGCATTAGAGCAAATTGCTGCTCTCCTGTTAAGTCTTTTGCTTGCCTTCAATCATGATAAGACTACAGTGATAATGCACAGTGGCATTTGTAACTGTTGTATATCTCACACTGTTTAACATTCATATACAAATGTATTTTTGGACTGCTCCCCTTGTACCTCTGCGCAATCTTGGTTCATAATGAAGCTCATTATGCTCTTCATTCTCAAAGTACACACCTGACTTGCAAAAGGACGTGAAAATGTCTGAACTGATAAACCCTGGGTGAATTAAAATCAATTATAAGGGAAAAAGAATAGTGTTCTCTCGATGGATGTTTCTGCTCTAATTGAGTTTTAACTAGTGACCTGTTTGTGTTGTGGTGCTTGTTTTTTGTATTGTCTGTGTTTAAGATGCAACTTTTAAAGTGTAGTGATGGTGCCGCCTTGTCCAGGTCTCTCTTGAAACAGATATTTTTATCTCAATGAGACTTTCTTTCCTGGTTAAATAAGGGAGATGTGTATCTGCAGAATAACATCATACAGATATGATATTCAGTATTTCGGATAATTGTTTCAGCACACGTTAAAAGCTAAACTTCTCACTCTTGTTTGTGCTTAATCCTCATGTTTAGTCTCATTTGTGCGTAAATAGGGTAAGGGTGCATGAAATGTGTTCTGTGTCTGAGTTCTCCGTCTCGAAATGGGCTTTTGTCAAGCAATAAATGCAAAGCAAAAATAGGTATGTACACAGCAGAAGAGCAGGTATGTAGAGGTGGTGGCAAGAAGTGGTTATCTTGTCAGAATGCAAAACAAACAATTTTATGAGCTGTAAAATTCATTCCTGAACCTTTTTGGGGACACTTCTCTGTGTTTTCAGTCATAGGCCAACCTGTTTGCAGTTGTCTATCACTAGCACAATGTTGCTGTTGCCTTTGTCTGTCTTGAAAATCACTTCCAGTGCAGGACTGTCTCGGGTGACATTGAATCTCACTAGAAAAACAGAACGAATTGTGTGGAGCTTAATCAGGATTTCATGAACTCAGCTGACAATGGTTTGAACATTACATTCAAATGTAACACACGACATTTGTTCATAACAAAAATGTACACACTACAGCTTTAAAACAACTGTGTTGCCCTTAGAAGCTGCATTCACTGTTTGGGGCTGTTGTGTAAGCAGTAAAATTTGTGTAGGAGGGAATAAAGCAACAGTAGTATTCACTGTATGCATTTGGCAAATGGGATTATCTTTCATTTTAGCTCTGTTGTGTGTGGTCAGTGTCAGTTGAAGGGAAAATACCTTTTTGTTTTGAAAGGTAAGATGATCGCAAGCTTGTCATACCTCTGCTGTCTTCTGCTCAGTGCTGGTCAGGAAGTTTAAACTGAGTTTGTCTGAATAGCGTTAGGTTTGAGATCGGCCTATAAGAAGAAAATAAGAACAATAAGGCCTCAGCTGGATAACCTAGAGAGTTCAACAATTCTTTCTGTTGATTCTCTTTTCAAGGTCTCATATTACCCCAAGTAACTTGATCAACTGTTTATTAATTTTAATTAATATTAATTATGAGCAAAAAAAAAGTGTTAAATTGAGCTCGCTGCTGTAATAGTTTGAACAGTATCAGTCCACATTGCCATTGTTCCCTTCGCAAAACATGGATCTAGTCTTTCCTCGGACCTCGTGTCAGGTCTCTGTGTTACTCATTGTCTGTCACAGAAACCAATCGGGGAAGATATCGTGTTGCTGGTTCAATCGCTAGTTGTGCTTGTGTGTATGTGTGTTTATGCATCCTTGCATTTGTACGACAACATGAGCCCCACAAAGGTAGTCTCTCCTCTGGTAGACAGAAAGATGGATGGATCACTGGAACAAAAACATGCACATACTCTTTACATAGAAACATGGGGCCTCACGTGGCCTCACAAACAGAATGAAACGCATAAAACTGCAGCGTTTTGTCACTTAGTTGTCGCTAGGGCTGCAACAATTATTCGATTAATTGAGTAATAATTGATTACTAAATAAATTGTCAACTATTTGATAACTGATTTGTCAGTTTAAGTGTTTTTTCAATAATCAAAACAAGCTTTAGTTCTTTTCAGCCTCTTAAATGTGAACATTATCTGGTTTCTTTGCTCCATGTAACAAAGAAATCATTAAAACTGAATCATTGTGGTTTGTGGACAAAACAAGACATTTGAGAACATCATCATTTTCAGGTGTGGTAAACCTTTTTTTTTTTAACATTTTCTGACATTTTACGGACCAAATAAGTGCTCGATTAATCGAGAAAATAACCATTGGTTGCAGCCCTGTGCAACCTATGCCACTGTACAACCATAACTCGGCTTATTCTTTACTGCTCCTCAGTTTGTATTTATCCTCTTGTGCAGGGGAAACATGCGCTGTGTGTTAAACACAAGGTGCTAAGGCTTAAGAGTAGGCAGAGAAAATTGGTGAATGTTGAGCGAGTGTTACACTTGGATCCACATGATATAAATATTGACTGTGCACGTGACGCTATGTGCGGCTCTCCATACACAGTTCAACGTGCTCCATGTGTCTGTAAGATACAAGAGCACCAACTGCTCTCCAAACTGACAGGACAGGAAAATCTTAGAAACAATAATTCCATGGTGTCTGCAGCTTTATGTGAGTCTGTGTGCATTTGAAGGTGAAGCTTAGGGGAAAAAAACGCTTCCCTTTTAGAGCCTTGGAATACTACGCAAACTAGACAAAGAATATTTGAAAAGGAATTTTAATTTATACTGAAGTTTGTATGTGTGGATGAAAGTTGTTAGAAAAGTAGCCAAACTTTTTTTTTTTTTTTTTACAAAATACTATCATTGTTTCTCTTTGATGTGAGATCAGAACATGGCAGAGAAAATTAGAAATTTTATCAAAACATCAGACTGTTGTGGCACTGAAGATACTCCTGTGGATGAAATCTCATCATGCTGGTTTAACTGTGATTGGGTTACCTGAGTGGACTCTTCCCTCTGGGTGCTTGAGCTGCTAAACCATTATCTCACAGCTATAGATGGAAGTTTCTGTGTCTATTCTCAGCTTGTCTCCCGAGCGCCCACGTGAGTCATGTTGCATCTCCAGCTCAAAAAAAACTTTGAAATCTGACATGGTGCTGATGCTAAATGTACACTGTGATTAAAACAAGACACCGTAATCACAGAGTAGGTAACTCAGCCATAGCATGGTTTATACTGTCCATGTCCAATACCAGTATCACAGCCTTGATACAAATTCGTATACAGTCCTTTTGACAAAATTGCAGTCATCTATTTTGCTTTTTTTCCCCTCTATTTTATTTTAATAATAGCTCAATTTATCACTGCAGATTGGGAGACAGGTGCATATCTCACCCTAATGGAGTGACTTTTAGGGTTTACAGTGTGCTTATCTTTTACAATATGCAATCCAATGATTTTGACCAGCACTGGATTGATACCTTACTGAAAATCATTGACATGGTTTTAGTGTTATTTTTGTTGTTATGGAGCTTTGATTTTTTTATGGACCTTCACTTGTTGTCCAAATATTGTTTCTGTATTTGTGTCTAACAAATTTTTGTGTTTTTGTTTTTTTTTCTCCAGGAGTGTCGCCCCTCATTCCAGACATCATGGCGGCTGGCACCCACTCCCCTGGAGGGCCCAATGGCATAATCCGGAGTCAGTCATTTGCTGGCTTCAGCACGCTACAAGAACGTCGATCACGGTAAGAAGAAATGTTGAATCAAATTATATTCTTAATCTATAGTCAAAGAGTTCTTTAAATTAGCACATGATTGAAGGATTTTCTTCCAAAACCCTGCGTTTTACAATCCCAATTCCAAAAAAGTCAGACAGACAGTTGCTGAAAGAAGAGAGGATGCTACACAATAATAAACATCACCCTGTTCCCCTTTTTTTGAGATGTGTTGCTGCAGTCAAATTCAAAATGAGTTAATATTTTTCATGAAATTTTAAAATGTTTCAGTATCAACGTTTAATATGTTTAATATGGGTTTATGAGATTTGCAAATCATTGCATTCTGTTTTTATTTACATTTTACACAGCGTCCCAACTTTTATGGAATTGAGGTTGCTAAATATCCTCCTTTGATTTGGAGGTGGAAGTCATAAATGATAATGTTGACATCAAATCAAGTGTCTTTTTATCAGTGTAAACATCTTAAACAGTTATTCCACAGATGTCGTGTAATACCTCTGCAAGTTGGTGAAAATGCATGAGGCAAACAAAGATGAAAGTCAATGTTAGCTTGAATTTAAAGGTTTAAAAAAAAGCCTGGATCCTAATACTCACATCATAGAACTCTGTAGTCTTCATTGTTGCTTCATTTTTGAACTCACATTTTATGTAAAAACTATGGGGCAACAATTCCACTCCAAAAAACTATCCTGAGGACATTATTAATTCACTCACACTCTAGAAATCTTCTTATCAGTCATTGTAGAATCCATGACCCCCCCTGCATATCACTTTTGCTTTTTCCCTGTAATTCATGCTGACCTGGACACACATTACTTTAAATATGATGATCAGGGGTCACATGGGGTTCAGTGGCTAGCATTGTTGCCTCACAGCAAGCAGGTCAGTGGTTTAGAACCCAGTTTGACTGAGTGCCTTTATGTGTCCAGTTTGCATGTTCCCAGTGTGCAGTTTGGTTCTCTCTGGAGACTCTCTGGCTTCCTGCCACAGTTCAAAAAAGTATGATTATTAATTTGAATTTAAATTGTACTCTATAAATTGATTGTAGGTTTGAATGTGAGAGTAGATGGTTGTCTGTCCCTACAATGGACCGGCGACCTATCTAGAGTGTACCCCGCTTTTCTTCCTTTATCAGATGGAATTGGCACCAGCAGCCCAGCAGCCCTTGTGTGGAGGTAAAAGCATTAGAAAATGAATGGATAAGATGATCACATCTAAACTGTAAGCCTGCAAAAAAAAAGATAAACATAACTTGGGACTTGTCCTCAGATGACATGCAAGAGTCTCTGATGCAAAAGCAGTAACCATGGAAATTTCACTGCCATTCATTCACCGTGTTCATAAAAGCAAGGGCTTACATTCAGCTGTTTCTTACCTCATTCACAAGTACCAACATGAAATAAATCCTACAAAATCATTTTGTGTGCTTGCAGCGTTGATTATTTCAGCTGTGTATGTTCCATACACATTCACTGTAAACGGAGAAAGACATATTTTCCTCATCCAATAATCTGGAAAGAACCAACAGTCATGATGTTCAGCAGGCACCAGCAAGTCTTAAGAAAGTAAATTCTTGAATGGTGATTATCACTCTATTGCTCAACCTCACAACTGTCTGATCCTGCTTTCATTCATAGCCACTAGTTACTTGTCAACAGTTGACAATCAAATAAGTTCCTGTGAGATAAGAATTTTATCTGTCTTTCTTCATCTTTGACTCATCAATGACAGCACTCACTCCATCATCGCTACACAAAGCTCTCTCACATTCATGTCCTAGGAATATCTCTTAGCATCTTTCAGCTGTCGGCGCCTGGGCCTCTTCAGCAGCTCTGGTCCTGCTGTGACAGCCAGACACAGTTCCTCTCTTTAGTTTCTACTCAGACAGTGAACACTATAATTGGATGGAATGACTCGGGTGTGGGGGCGTCTGACACGATGCCATTCTGATAATGAGCGAGGTGGATTGCCACAAAGCAGCGGATTCTGAGGCCACTCAAGTGTGTGTGTGTGTGTGTTTGTGGGAGGCTGTTTTTCAACCTCTATGTGTGTGTACCCATGTGCATGTTTCATGTACATGCATGCATGCATGCATAGATTGCACATTTTTTGTGCAAGTCGCCGTATGAATAATTACAATTCACTCTATGGAACTGTGTAGCCATGTATGCATACAGTATTTGTGTATGATCTCCTGCCAAGATACCCTACTACACCACAGCTTGCCTGACCCTAAGGCTACGCAGTGTTCTCATTCAGTGTTGCCCTACATTTGTGGCAACTTAGCTTTACTTGTGCTGCTGGCATGCAGCTAGATGTGGCACGTTCCAACTTGTCGAGTGCTGGAGTCAGTTGTGGCCATGTCCCTGAAATAACTCTGGATTAATTTCATTAAGTCTGTCAGCTAGTACTATAATGGTTTTAAAAGCTGAAATGTGCATGAGTGGGTAGGATGATTGTGACCACAAATAGGAATGACATACAGAGAGAACGCTGTGTGTGCGAGTTGGCTGAGGTGTATGCAGAAACTTAGACTCTGATATAGTGTTAAAACCAGTGATGGGGTTTTCATCATTTAACAATTCTCAGTCACTCGCTCACTCATCTACTGCTTTATCCTCCACATGAGGGTCGCGGAGGGGCGCTGGTGCCTAATCCCAGCTAACATAGGGCGAGAGGCAGGGTACACCCTGGACAGGCCGTCAGTCCATCACTGGGCCACATAGAGACAGACAACCATCCACTCTCAAATTCACACCTACAGTCAATTCAGAGCGTCCATTTTTTCCTAATCCCTAAATCTGAATGTTTTTGGACTGTGGGAAGTTGGAGAACCCGGATAAAATCCATGCACACACACGGAGAACATGCAAACTCCATGCAGAAAGGCCCTTGTTCTGACCAGGTCACGAAAAAGGCAAGAGTGGTAACCAGTACGCCAACATTGTGGCCATTTAATAATTCTTATAATCTTTAAATAATTATTTACCAATCTTTTCAAGCACAAATGACAAGCACAATTCTGATTTTAACAAGCAAGTAAGGATGGGCTGTTTCTACAATCAGGTTATGCACTGTTGTTGTATGTTGTACATTTTGCACCATTTGTAACTCAAAACAAGAGAAAAATAGATTTCATTTTGAACCTGGGGAACTGGAAGCAGTCATTTTCAATATCAGACGACCAGGATTGTGAAAAACTAAATTTGGGATTAGGATATGATAGTGCAGCTCTCCTGAATGTCCTAGTTTCATTTCAGCAGCAGGAACTGCTTCTGAAACTTTTCATGGTTGCTCATTGGTATTTTCAGCCATAGTCTAACTAGCTGTCCCTCATTGTACTGTGTGAAAATATTGATTAGTTATTGACACTGTTTATTTAGATGTTGTTTCAGAAGTCTCAAAATCATCTCATAATTTATTTCCTTTTGTATATTATTGTCGTCTGTCTATATTTTGTGACTGTTATCAGTGTAGTCTAGGCTGTTCCACATGTTTTTGAAAATGTGGTGAATCACACGGTCGTTACTCAGCAGACAGAAATGTATCTTGTGCAGGAGAGGAAAGCAAAAATACCAAAACACCATCAATAACAAAAAAAAATGACACCTTACTCATTGTACCTCCTGTTGTTTGTGTGTATTTGTGCAGATGTAATTCCTTCATGGGGAACTCAGCGCAAAAAAAGCCTCAGTCCAAGCCGAAGAAGCCTCACCTGTCAGGACACAAGGGAGGCAGCAGCTCCAGAGAGCCACAGCCCAAACGACTGGAGGAGGTCTACACTGCACTCAAACAAGGCCTGGAGTGAGTCACTGTGAAGCCACTGGTCAGAAATACCCATTTAATCCTGACATTAAAGTTTAATTTTATTCTTATTACTGGAAATGTGATTAACTGCATTCGCTAGTGGATGCTTTTCCTCCAGTCGGCATCAGTGGGAACTCGAGGCCTGGGTCAACATGCCAAATTTTTTTTGTCTGCCCTCTAGAGACTGAAGTAAAAGATGTATAATTACTGTAACATTATCACTGAGAGCTGTGGAGGTTTTGTTTTATGTCGTTTTTTTGTCATATGCTAGTTTGTCAGATAAATGAAGCAGCTTATATATGATTAATCAGGACTTGACTGTGGAATTGTTTTAATCAACAAAACAATTCAACGATAATTCAAATCAATAACTGGCAGATTACTCAAACAAACTCTGTGCACTAGACCTCAATTGTTGGGTTTCTTCTGCCCTGTAGTGAGTATCTGGGAGTTCATCAAACAGAGCTGGACAAGCTCACGTCTCTGATGAAGGACATGAAGAGGAACTCTCGTCTGGTGAGAAACTACAGCACTTGGATCAGTTTGAGGCTTTTTAGACGTAATCCGTTTTTTTAAAGCTTGAAACTGTGTAGATTGGAGTTGTCCACGTAATTTCAACACAACTGTTGACATTTTTAAAAGATAAAGACACCTGTAATTATGCTCTGATTTAAGTTCTATGATAATCTAATACTGTACCTGCCACTGTTCCTGCTGTACTAATTTGTACTAAGACTAATTGTGTGTGTGTGTGTCTCTTATCTGCAGGGAGTGCTGTATGATCTTGACAAGGTGAGTTGATGGAGGGAAGGGTCCTCTGGACCTCTCTTCCAGCCACTGATTTTAATGTGTAGAATAAAAGTTGACAAGGTGGAGAGAAAATAAGCAGCTGAAAACAGGATAAAGGAGAGGGGAAACTTTGAGTGGAGAATTAAGGGGTTTGGGGAATAAAGTAGGAAAATGGATCAGAGAGGAAGAAATGGGTTAAGAGCCAGGAGGAGAGAATGTATTACAAACTGTATCTCATTATATACGTTATCATATAGACATACAGGTAATGCACCATGAACAGCAGTGACTTTTGTGCTGTTTCTGTCTTTTCACAGCAAATCAAAACCATCGAGAGGTACATGAGACGTCTGGAGTTTCACATGAGCAAGGTAATCAGTGGTGTGAGATGATAACACAGTGTTCTGTAAGGTTTCTTTTCAGTTGTTTTAGGCTCTACCTGGGTTTAGTACTGAGTCTCCAGGCTTATTTATGCCCTGCATTCTGTGGCATTCATGGTCACTCTGTAGGCAAAGTACTGGTGTGTGGTGCATACCGCTATCTCCATGGAATCAGTGTTTGTTTCACATTTCTTAAAATGAGAATTGAACAGAATGTTATTAACACTCACATGAATTCAGCAGCTGGTTAGCTGAGCTCAGCATAAAAGTTAGGGTCCAGAAGAAGCAGCTAGTCTGTCTTTGTCCCAAGGCAGACTGCAGCTCAGCTGTTTCCGTTGAAAATCTGTTTCCAGATTTATTTATTAAATAAGCAAATCTGAGACACTTTTTTACTAAAATACTAAAAGTACTCTTGTTTTTATGAAAATATGAAGGGAATTCCCCTGCTTTAAAAAAAATATTAATGATGGGATAAGCATTGCCCCTACAATCCTTCAGTCAGGTCTGATAGTTTTGCTTGACAGAGCCTGTTTTCAGATGAAGGGTGCATTGTTTCTGTTCATGAAGGGCAATAACATAAAAAAAGAGAAATCACTAAAAGTTACGTACTGCAGCTTTAAGTCTGCTATACCACACATCGTTGACTTGGTGTTTTTCTCTGGTTCACGTGTTGATCTGTCCCCCACCACGGTTTCCAGGTGAAGAAACTTTCTCCCCCAATATTGTGCTCTATTGTGGTCTTTGCCACTCAGAGACTGGCTCTGTGACTTTTCATCCACATCCCCTTTCTGAAGTCCGGTAATGGCCTCCCTCACTGTGTGTCAACTCAGGCACAACAGCAGGCAATCAGAACGCACACACCCAAACAACAGCATGGCTCTAAAGGTAACCATGGTTACCCCAACTCCTGAGGAGCTCAGCGAGGGAGGCCATCTATTGGGTGATGTCATTAACACTGACAATCAGAAGTCACCTTTAGATGTGGACAGATACAGAGAGATGGTCCTTAAACTTGGTTGTGGCTCTCAAGTGTTTGTGAAGGGTTGAAAGCAACAGTGAATCTAGGTCAGAGCAGTCAGTGGGCTACAGTGAAGTACAATTAACAGGGTCTTCAAAAGAGGAGAAGGAGGATATAGGAAGGGAGGAAAGGAGGAAACATAGGACACATGTATATACATACAGTATATACACATGTATTTGCAAGCATCAGCTATTTAGACTTCATTAACAGGGAGAGATCAGACACACACTCAATACTTGTGCTGTGTTTTGACGTTGTCACAGGATCCTTTTTGCTTTAACATCCACGTGACTCTGAAGTGCCTCTGTTCTTTCCAGCTCTGCACAAAAATAGATTTGTATGTGCTTGTAAATATTTGAAATGGTGAGGCAGTGACTGATTTATCTTGCCAGAAGGGTACCATGCTTCAAAAAAATCAAAGCACAACAAAAATAAAATGAAATCTAATGCCGATTGTGGTCGTTTATTCTAAAATGATTCCATTGCTCACTATATGCTTACATGTTTAACTGGGACAGAATTGTTTTATAAATTTGTCCCCACAGCCCAGCATACACACGTACAAACACACGCAGAAACACAGAAGACAGGTCAGTTTTCTAAACATCAACATCAGCAGATAGCTATCAAGTGAGATTAAGTTCGGCGTGTCCATCAAAAAAACAACAACGGTCAACCACAAAAGCAATGAGGTCAGAGAATCCACTCTCTCTTTATACACATACACAAACACACAAACGTATGTCTGCAGGATTTACAGTAGCCTGATAATTACCTTTTGACAGAGTTTTAAAAAGTCATGTGCATATTTGGATAATGTATAAAGTTAAAAGTGACATTCAGACAAATAAATGCACTGTTTTTGTTCTAGCTATGCTTATAATTTGCTTTTACTGTGTATGTCAGTCAATGAGCAACAAGAAATGTCTCAGTTTTTACAAAGTTTTCCTCAATTTCTTTCTCCAGAAATCTGGGAAATGTCCTTCTCAGTTGGTCACACATATAAAGGGATCCTGATCAAAGAGGAAAAATTCCCCCAAATATCAATTTCACTATCAGCCTACAAAACCCAATACTACTCAGGTTTGCTTTAGTTTGGATGTGCAGCCCAACTGCTACAACAGGGCACAGAGAGAGAAGAGCGCTTCCGTTTCCTGATCAGCCTTTGTAGAGGGAAGGAGCCTTCATCACTTTCAAAAGTCACTCTTAGTAGACCCAGACGCAGGAAATGAGAAACATACTGTAGGACACTAAAACTATCTGATACAATGTCAGACAATTGTCACCATTATAAACGCTGAATTTCAATGTGAATTCGTATATCATTAAATTGTCTATGAAAACAGCACATGTATTTCATCTCATCCCAGAAGCGGACAGTTAATGTGCTCACTGTTAATCAGTCAGCAGGTTTGAGAGCACAATCAGTTTTCCAGCAGCTGTGAGTTACAATAAGTGTGTACGTGTTAATTGTGGCTCAGGCTCAGACGTGCCTCTTTGTGTTGGACAGCTGTGGTGAAGGATGACTTAACAATCATCCATCAGCAGGTTGTAAGCGTGTGTGTGTCTTTTATTTGTTACCTCTCTCGGACATTTGTCTTTGTCAGGACCAGTAGTCACATGGAGACTAAAACCTGGTCATAGTGAAGCAGAACCTAATTTCTGAGGAATTGGTTAAATCTAGGGCCAAGATTTGAATTGTGGTTAGGTTAAGGTTAGGGTTAGGCTTTGGTTAGGCTGTCCTAATGAGTCAAATTGTGTCCTAAGAAGAGTAGTTTTGCAAACCTGTGTGTGTGTGTGTGTGTGTGCATCTGCCTACTCTTTTGTCTCTGGTTGTGCTCTTGGTTGCCTGCAGATGTCTGAGACATAATTGGCACACGCAGTAGAAGCAGGTGGCACCATACAGCCCATATGATGTCCTGCATGGGTTAGTGTCTGCAGTGTGTGTGTGTGTGTGTGTGTGTGTGTGTGCACTTATATCAGCAGGGCATCATTAAAGGGATGAGTGACAAGAGCTTGAGAGACAGGCTGCCAGACATATCCTCTTCACCCAAACAACAGGAAAATGTGTGTGTATGTTATCCATGATGTGAGTGTGAATACTTTGCATGAGATTAATTTTTATTAAAGTTTTTTTTTTTTGGTTCCCTTTTCTTCCATTGAATAATCTTGCCCCTGACACACACACAAAGAGAGAGAGAGAGAGAGAGGTTTGCGCAACTATCCTTTTATGGACTGGTCAGCCTAAATAAAGCCTTATTCCTAACATACCCATAACCAGTTAATACCTAACCCTTACCCCAACCGAACCACAATTCACATCTTAGCTCTAAACTCAGAAATGAGGTTCTGTCACATAAGAACCAGGTTTTGGTCTCCACAAGGACTACTGTTGTCGGGACAAGGTCCTAAAGAGGTAACAAATACAAGTACACACACAGATCCCTATAGAGGCGCTTGTGTATTTGATGCTGTTTGATGTAGTCCGCCTGTTTTAATCTGCTTATAATCACTCACCCCCTGGCAAAATGTGTGTGTGTGTTCTTGTACTTGTTGCAGAGTGAGGACCAAAAACCATATAAACCCTACAAAGTGAGGACATTTTGAAAAAATTAGGACATTTTGGCTGGTCCTCAATTTTTTCACCCCTTAAAGGGCTTTTTCAGGGTTAAGACCTGGTTTTATGATTAGGGTTAGAATTGGGTTTAGGGTTAGGGTAAGGTTTAGTCATCTGGTTGTAATGGTTAAGGTTAGGGTAAGGGGCTAGGGAATGTATTATGTCTATGAGGGTCCTCACTTTGATAGAAGCACAAAACGTGTGTGTTTGTGTTTGTGTGCGTGTGCGTGTGTATCATTATCCCTTGATTCAGTATAGTGGCCATATCTTAAGAGGATTCCTGTCATATCTTAAAGAAACTCCACTCATATTCTAAATCCACAGTCTAGAGACAATCACAGATACAGAGTCAAAACTGTAATTTTTTTATTAGAAAAAAAGACCAAAATGTTGTTATTAGTTAGTATTTTTATAGGGTATATGCTGGATGAATATGAATATAAAGACATGAAAAATGTATATTTCATCCTTGATGAATATGTCATTGTACATCGATTTTTCCTTACAAATATTCTGCTACTGGGTCTGAAAGTCATGCAGGGTTTGTTATGCCGCTGTGTAATGATTAAAACAGGGACTCTGGGTCGGAACAATTTACATTTAATGTCTGCTAACATGTTCACTGATAAGCTATAGGTGATGCTGATGTTGTAGTGAAAAAGACCATTAGTTGAGCCAGTTGATGACTGATAAAAGTGTCCAGAGGAGTACATAGTTCTGCTTGTACCATCAGTCTGGAAAAGTTATTGATGCTCATGTCCTTTGTACATCTCCCTGTGCAGGTGTATGTAATCACCTTTACATGCTTTATAGGATCTGCCTGAGTTCAGGCTTCTCTCCTTTTTTTGTGCTTGTTTTTTGGCTTTGTTCCTTCTGTCTCTGGGCTAAAATGTGCCCGTGGCAACACAATATGCTGATGGCCGTCCTCAGGAGTGGAGCTTGGCTGACCTTCAAAAGGACATTTCCTTAAAGGCAGCGAGAGACCATTGTAATTGGGGACAAAAATGAGCTTAAGTAGCTGATAATGATATGATTACTGATTGCTGAATGATCATTCATTAGCTGCAGGTTGTAAAGGAGCCACTTTAAAAGTGAGTTTTCTCCAAATTTGCACCTCTTTGTAGGTAACTGTATGCGGGCACATTCTCAGCATTAATAGTGCAAAAGTTCACTTAAATGAATGCTTTTTTTAAAATTATTCATCTCAACTTAATCAGTATGCACCACTGCTGGTCCACTACTAATGCGTCCTTTGTTGACAAAGGCTTTCTAAAGCTGTCAAGTGTAAGGTGTCAGAAACCAGCTGTCAACCAGCCAGAGAGCTGAGGAGAACAGTTGTGGCTGAAGAGGGTTTTAGATTTGGCTCAGCTCAGCTGCAGCAGCTCCGCCACATTCACTACATACCAGAGACAGACAGGGCTGGGCCTCTGTCGGCTGGGGGCTGAAGGGGGGACTGCTGCTCCGTTTGAGTCGCCAGGATTGAGTCTGATCCTTCTGAACAAAAAACACCCCGCTGCAAACCGCTTTCACTTCTCACAGTAAACCCTCACGTGCCCACTCAGCAACCACAATGGGGAAAAAATACATAGGCTTCATGCACTTTAAACATGTCCGCTATAACAGTATTTGCTTCAGCCACAAATATTCACTCACAGAAGCTGTTAAAACAACAGGAGCCCATTTTCTTCCACTTCTCCCTAATGAGGGCCATAAAGAGAGGGAGAGGCATCAATATTTTAGCGCTCGCATCAGGCAGGATGAAATATTTCCCTTTTAATGAGGCTTAGCAGAGGTGTGTTGATTTGCCAGCTGCCGCTCTCATCATATGTATATTTGGGAAGCCAAAAATCTAGACTAACAAAATCATAGTAATAGGTTGCAGTTTCTGGGCAGAAATCAGTTGTGTCAGCAATATTTAACTGCCTTTGTCTAGGGCCTTCCATTTTTGACTATTAATTGTTCTATGCCATTTAAAAATGGCATGTTTGAAACAGTTTTCATTTTTGCATTAGAGTCATATAATGCGTTAGGTAATATTATGTCAGTGTCATGGAGCAATACTATAAAATAAAAAATGACTTAAAAATGTGTATATCGCAAATCAATTTGCGATATATACCAGAAAAATCCCATCTGAAATTATTTAGCCCTACCTCAGGCCTTGTTTACACCTGTTTTTTAAGTTTGAATTTATAGATTATAATTATGTTTTGTTTAATAGTAGCTTCTTTGTGATACAGTTGTAGAACAAAAATTAGAGGCTTTTCAGACACCAGCCTTTCTCATTAATGGGCTCAGCAGAACCATCACTGCTGTGGTTACATCAGTATTATGTCCTAACGATTCCTGTCAGTTGTAACTCTTCAGCCACAGTGAGAAAGCAGGATGTTGAGTCGCTCCTTCTCCCTGCGGGTTTGGGTTAGATCAGACTGGTGCAGCAGTCGGGCAGACGTCTCAGAAATGAGCTTTAAACGCTGTCTGTTGTTGTCTCTCTGCTTTGGGAGTGTCTGTCTCACTGGGGCTGTAGACTGGGAAGGCGCATGCATTTTGCCGCTGGAGGCAGCAGTTATGCTGATACATACCAGCTGTGGCTGCTCACAGTCATTTCAGTATGAGACTCTCGGTCTGTTATCTTTATGTCTCACCGGCTGTCCATTATTTTGTGCAATTTCCTGCTATCCTCTTTTCATCTTTTCTTCATTTGTTGTCGTTTTTCTGAACGCTGGAAATTTCTTCTCAGTTTTTTACAACACTGTACTGTATTTTGTCACACATTTGGTCTGTTTCAATATACATTGATATTAATAACATCAGCGCAGAGTTGCTGAATTCTACACAAGCTTGAAGCTGTTGTGGGGCATCCTTGAATGAATCCCAGTGAAATCTGGATCCCTCCAGAATAATTCAGGTTTTACGGAGTTTGGTTTCTGCCTAGGGAGGTTTGATGGAATATGTAGAGTGTTTCACACTTCACAGACTTTGGAAAGTCATATGAACAATAAAGTTAGCACATATAAGAATCCATGTTTGCGGCCTCTGTGTGTGCATTCAGGTGGACGAGCTGTACGAGGCGTTCTGCATCCAGAGCCGTCTGAGAGAAGGCGCTATTCGGATGAAGCAGGCCTTCTCCTCTTCTCCCTCCACTAAAGGCACCAAGGAGAGCATCGCAGAGGTCAACCGTCGATACAAGGAATACACTGAGGTACTGGCAGAATGTGTCTTGGCAGAAACTACAAAGTTTTCTGGAGAAATATTTGTAAAAATAGTGTTTCCACTATTCTATGTCAACAGTGTCCAATGTTGTCAAGTCACATACTGTAAATAATGACATCAACTCCCATCTGTAACACTGATGTGCCACATATCACATATAATGCCAGTAACAGAAATAAGCATTTATATACGCAAAAATAAAAACAATGAATAAATAAATAAAACAAAAATAGTAACCATAATTCTGAATAATATACAGTTTTAACTTACCATTAATGAATTCATCAGTTAGTCCATAGAAACAGAATAGAAATGTATTGCATAAAACACTATAATCACACAATAATCATTGTGACTGAGACCTTGGAGAGAAATTATGTATTTTCATATCCGCAGGGCCACATATATTTGTCGACTGTATAAATGCTTTTACAAGGAGACAGTGGGATTTTTTGTTGTTCAACATTCAACAAAGAAAAACAAATAAAGAAAGACCAATACATTTTCACATGTGAGTTAAAACACAAATGTTGAACCGTGAAGAGATAACTGGATTAATATTGTTGTTGTCTTCCGAGACAAAGTGCTGGTCATGTAATCGGTCTTATCTTTCCATGTCTTCCAGAACATGAGTACATTTGAGAGCGAACTGGAAAACCTGCTTGGGGAGTTTCATATCAAAATGAAAGGTAAGATCGGAATGCATCAATCCAAAAATCTTTAATGATCATACAACATGTATTTCTGAAATAGAAACTAATGATCCAGTAATGTTTCCAGGCATGTCTACATGCTGTTATCCAGATCAGCACTGACCAAAATCTTTGTTAGATAATATGAAGGTTGTGGTTTTGAGCCGGACAGAAAGACATGCAGAACTTTTACACAGCCAGGGTCTCTCTCTCTTACAGGATTGGCAGGCTTTGCTAGACTCTGTCCTGGAGACCAGTATGAGGCAAGTATTTTTTTTGTTGTTTCTAATTTAGTTCAAAGTAAAAGAAAATTAATTTGGTAAACATGGAGTTGGTTTTCCATCAGAATATAATATAATACATTTAGACTAGTCTCCATCTTGCCCTGTAGTATTCAGTACTGTTGCTGTTATGACTTTAAAATGTACACCTCTTTGATTTTTGTTTACTCTCCGTCCTGCAGATCTTCATGCGGTACGGTCGTCAGAGGTGGAAGCTGAAGGGCAGGATTGAAGTAAACTCCAGACAGAGTTGGGATGGAGACGAGACGGTCTTCATGCCTCTGATCACAGACCTTATCAACATCAAGGTAGCGTGGAGGCCGAACTCTGAGCCTACGTTCTTGGCAAAGAAAAGAATGAGGAGACAAACAAACAAATACTTCATCTCTGCAGCTCTAAGGTTTTGGTTGCTTAGTAACGATAGTCATGACAGGAGCGCGATCCTTAAGCTCCTCAGTTAAAAACACCTCTTGCTTATTCCTTGCTTTATTTACTGTGTTATTCATGCTTTTTGTAGACACTGCATGTGAGCAAACACTTAGACCCATGGTTCTCAAACTGTGGTACGTGTACCACCGGTGGTACGCGATGCTTCTGCTGGTGGTACTTGGAGGAAAATAAAAAATACTTTTTTACCGTATATACCAGGGTATGTGATCGTCGTGGAGCTGAGGAAGTTTGACCGGGGTGCATAAAAAAAGAAACAATGATAAATTAAATAATAATAATAATTAGATCCACCTTATCTCTTGCTCCATCTTAATCTAATTTCAGTGTCTGAAGTACAGTACATGTGAGGAAGAGGAGGATGATGAGAGAGCAAATGATCTTACTGAGAATAAATCTGCCTCCTGTGAAAAGTCCATAGCTGACTTTGCTCGGCCTATTTACATCACTGTATTTTAACGTTGGTGATAATGGTGTTGCTTGATAATGGTGAGCTCAATATTTTCTCAGGTGGTACTTAGACTTAGTACTTAGGTATAAAAAGGTTGAGAACCACTGACGGACAATTTGCTCTTGATGATGTCCATGGGGTCCATGGGGAAAGATGCTCTTGAATCCACTGGTTCTTGTTAGACTACATATCTTCCTGATGGATCATGTACAGTCAAGGATGATGGTAATCTATAGAGCAAAACGCAAACTCACAACAACATCTCATCAACAGTCTCCTAACTCGTGCCTTGTTGTCAGATGTAGTTGAAAGACTGTTTTCCAGGCACTTTGAGTTAAAAGACTTGGTGTGTTGTCCTGTCAGGTGACGGAGCTGAAGGGCCTGGCCACTCACATGCTTGTGGGCAGCGTGATCTGTGAGACCAAGGAGCTGTTTACTGCAATGCCTCAAGTGGTGGCTGTGGACGTCAATGACCTGGGGACAATTAAACTCAACCTGGAGGTCATGTGGTAGTAAGTACACTCAAAATATGGTTTGTTTTTTATCTAAAATATAGATTGTTTTACAGTCATTCAAGGTATACTGTATTTGTAGTTGATTACTTTTTTGATTCAGCAAGTGGTATAGCTTGAGCAGAGTAGTTGCACATATTTTAGTCTATTGTCTTGCTTTTTTGTTCTAAGTTCCTTAGAAGTTCATTAGGCCACCTGGGTATCTCATATAAAGAGATATAATTTAAAAACTATTTAATCAGTACATACTGTTAGTTGTCAGGAAAAATGTTTTGGGAGGTTTATATGTCTGTCATTTTATTATCACTCCTTTAAAGTTTCAGCAAAGTTTATCGTGATTGTACACATTTTATTTTAAATTTATGAATTGACTCATCATTCGGGATTGTATCAGTTCTGGGCTGCAGGGTTGAGAAACACAGTCTGTTGTTGGACTGTCCATGTGTTTATTTGTTTAAGAAGACGTCAACTTATTGCTCAGCTGCAAATTCAGTGTCTACATGACTTGTAGTTTCCTGCCATCTGGTGGAGGAACAAGTTAGTGTAAAAAAATAAATCCTGCCCTTTGACACCAAATGAAAGATATCACTTATACAGTAGTAAATCACAGTGCAATCACATTAAGTGTCTGTCCCCCCCCCCCCCCCCCCCCCCCATTAAGTGTCTGTCCCCCCCCCCCCCCATTCAGCCCCTTCGATGTCGAGGACCTGACCCTGTCGTCTGGAAACGTGAACAAAGCCACAGCTCTTCAGAGACGTGTGTCAATCTACAGCCAGGGAACACCAGAGACCCCCACCTTCCAGGACACCTCCTTCTTTGTGAGCTCAGCACACACACCCTCTTTAGTGTTATTGGTTTTGTAAGGGACAGTACATTTTTTCAAGGGTATTTTATTCTGAGGTCCTCATTAAAGACCTAGAAAATGTCTGCTCCAGCGTATAAGTAGTTTTGATTGTGGTTCGGTTTTCCTGTTGATGCATCATGCTTATGTGAAACAAAGCTAGCCCTACTCCTAACTAACCCTCAACCATTTCCCTGCTATTCCCCTCCACTTTGCATTTCCACATCAAAACCCCATTTCCCACACTCTGTCACACGTAACACTTTCATCCATCCCTCCTCTATCCCACTCACCTGCCCTCACTTGTATACCCAACACCTTGTCCCATATGCCTGCACTAATTGTGTAAAGAAGTGGCGGCCAAAACCTGTGGAGCGCCAGCGCCTCTCCTTCCTGCACATGCTGCGAGACACCCTGCTAGAGAAACTAAGGCGCAGCCGCTCGTTTGGTGACCTGGCCTTACTTCGGCCAAGGCCTAAATCCAGTCTGGAGGTCTATGTGAGTGTGCTGTGGCCCCTTGACCCTTTGACCTACGCTGACTCATGTGTGCCCACTGATTCAGTGACATGGTGGGGATGTACACCTCTGCTGGTGTGGACACGCCTGGTGTTGTCCAGTCCCTATATGTGGGCTGCTAAATACCATGTGTGGCTGTTTGCATGTTTCTTTGCATGACATGCATGAAGCTGTTATGTTTTTCTGTTGAGACTGTTCTTCCTGTGATTCCTGCACAGCTCAGCTCATAATAATAATAATAATAATAATAATAATAATAATAATAATAATAATAATAATAATAATAATAATAATAATAATGAAAGTATGCTGAATTTTTGGCCATAACATTTTCATGAAGTATTTCCTCTCTATCTCAGTCAGTGGCAATTCAACAATAGGGGGTGCTAGTCTTAAATAGAGAACCCCACAATATGGTGGATTACTGTACCTCTGGACCTTGGTACTGGAAGTTAACCTTTGACATTCTCATGACCTCATTTCTGAGGAACTGTTTTAGGGCTAAGAATTGACTTGTGATCAGGTTAAAGTTGGGGTTAAACATTTACTGGTTATGATTAAGGTTAGGGATAACACTATGTTTAGGCTGTCCAAGTGAATAGCAATCAATGCTGTGTCCTAAGTCTGTGTGTTTCTGTGTTTCTGATTGTGTGTGTTAATTAACAGCAATTAATCAACAAACAGACCACACCTATTACTTCAGGGCCAAAATGCACAAAAGGAACAAGAAACTCAAAACCACAGGGACAATTTGCATTTTAAAAAAATGAATATGAAATGTGTACCCACAGTTAAAAATGAAAAGCAGTTAAAAAAAACCTTGCTTGGCTCAGTTTGCATTGACATGGGAGTCAAAGTAACATGGGAGTCTAAGGTCATTTTCTGGTACAGAGGTACAGAAGTGAGCCACATTGCTGCATCTGACTTAAAGAACATTTTTAATATATGTAAAGTATTGTAAACATTACATATATTATAAATCAATTACTAAATTGTCAACTATTTTCATAACTGATTAATTGATTTGAGTGATTTTTATTAAAAAAGAAAATAATTGATGCATTAATTGATTATGAAAATAATTGTTAGTTGCAGCTCTAGAGCTTTGAATTTAATATAAGTAAATATACTGGTATGATGCACCAGTAGGGTGCTTTGGCGCATCTTACTGGTGAGACATGGATATAGCACATGTGAAAAATGACTTGAACATACTGTGCTGCCTCTTCACCCTTCTGCCCTCAGCTGCCTGATGTCAGTCTTTATCTTCTTCACATTTACCCTCTTGTTTCTTCTATCAGTCCACTTTACCAGATGATGTCTTTGAAAATGGCGGCTGTGGCGTGGCTGAATGCAAGCGTCTCTCCTTCACCTTCTCCGACACCTCTGGCTCCATGTCCAGCCCCAGCCCTGCCCCAAGCTCCCACTCCACCGTCCAGTCCAACCCAGAGATCACTGTCACTCCTCCAGAAACAGAATCATCATCATCTGCGCAAATCCTCCCAACAAGAGAGGACTCCATCGCAGAGGAGCATTTGGTGGAGGAAGAGGAGGAGGATTATGAAGACGATGGGGAGATGGGCAGTAAAGGAAGTGGCCGCACCAGTGCCAGCCTAGCCAGTGATGAAGCTGAGGTGGCTGAGGACTCGGAGTGGGAGCACACAGAGTCTCAGAGAAATTCTGGCTCCAACTGTGGTTCTGCTGCTCCATCTTTGTGTTCTGACAGCCACTTGTCTACAGTGGCTCCAGAGGACGTTTTTCTGGACCCCGCTGATGAATTGAAACCTGTGGAGCTTGACACCGAGGAGGCAGGCAGTCTGACCAGGCAGCTCGTGAAGAGACTGACATCTTCTGAGATTGTTTCACCCAGCGGGAGTTGCACTGAGGGTGGAGGAAGCCTCAGCTGGGCAGGAGAGGGAAGCAGAGCTTTTCTGGAGAGCAGCCTGGAGGAAGCCATTCACAGTCTGCTCATGAGGCTGGAGTCACTGACTCACCGCTGCAGAGAGCTGCAGGACCTGGAACAGGAAGTGATGCGTCTGGAGGACCTGCTTAAGGTAAGTCAGTGAGTAATCTGAGTACTACCTGTCTGAGTGCCATGAATCCCACTACCACTCTTCTGCTCCAGTGTTGAAAGATAATCTGAAGGATTATTATAAACTACTTCCCCACTTCCTGTCCACCTTCAGTGTCGTCTCCCAGGCCACAGAAGCAGATCCTCCAGCCTCAGTCTGACGGTGGAGAGTGCACTGGAGAGCTTTGACTTCCTCAACACATCTGACTTCGATGATGAAGATACTGGAGACGATAATGCTGTCCTCAGCCTTCCACCACAGAGGTCTCCGCTTTTTGATGCAGATGGAGAGAGGATTGGGTGAGTGATTACAAGCACATGTTGCCGTTGTATCATTGTCATTTCACTTTTAGGGGTGGACATTTAAAGGTTGTCATATTCAAAAAATTTGTTGGGACAAATTAAGTTAAATATCTGAGCATTGATGGGGTTCTGTGTAGTGGCACTTAATTGGAAAAAAAAAGAAAGAAAGAAAACTGTGATCACTGGATTATTTTGTGCATGTTGAGATTCATTTATTTTCATTTTATTGTTACACCACTTACATTTTTGTGGATTGAACATATATTTTTTATTTATGAAAGGGAAAAAAAATCATTAGTCCAGATTGTATCACTGGTGGGCACCAACATTGTGACTGTCCATGTGTGTGCATGCTGAAGAACACCTACATTTTCTTTATTTAGTCTCACATGTAGTTCCCTGAGTATCATTCTTAAAATACTATGTAGTAGCACCTACCTTAAATAAATAAATAAATAGAGTGGTTCACGCAGTAGTGACTGATGGTATTCATCTCTTAGGGTCCAGCATCCAGAAGCTAGGGGACACCTGAGCGAAGCCCTGACAGAAGATACCGGCGTAGGCAACAGCGTGGCTGGAAGCCCACTGCCTCTAACAACTGGAAACGAGAACCTGGACGTGGCCATTGTCATCCACCTGCAGTACTGTAACCACCTCATACAGGTAAAGCTCCTTTTGACATTGATTTTAAGCTTAGAATAATCAAAGTGCCAGCTGCTATTGCTGTAATTAATCCGTAAGCATGCGACTTTAATATTACACTATATTCATTTGTATTATTTGTAGATATTTTTTGTCGTTGTTAACTTTGATGTGCAACTGTAACTCTGACCCTGCCTTGATGACTTGTAGGAGATATTTTAATTTCAGTGTGAATTCCTAGTGACATTAGGGTTAAATAGATAAATGCATCTTTCAAACTGCACTGACATGTTCTCTAATTTCTTTTTTTATTTATCGACAGCTGTTGACGAATGGGCCAAGTGTGTGGCAACGTTGCAGCGTGCTCCTCAAACTGTCCAGACAGACTCAGTTGTTAGAAGAATTAGCAGAGATCAGTGTGGACAGACTGGGAACTATTACATCTGCTACTGATGGTAGGTACAGACCACACACCAGGTGATCCATATTCTCGCCTATAATTGGCCAAATTTGAATTCTATGGGTGGGCAGCAGGCCAAAAACAACTGCTCATTTTACGTCACTTTACATCTTATTGAAATGTGTCATATTTTTATATAACGTTATCATTAAACTCAAATGTAAACGTTTAAAGCAATTAAACACTTCTTTTTTTATGTTTACAGTACCTTTATTAATTTCATAAGAAGACAGACCCATGTGGCTTGTTTTAAGAGCTAGAAACATATTTGAAAGGAAAGCAACCTTTCAGACTATGTGACTAAAGGTGCTTTGGTGGATCGAGCAAGTTGAAAACAGTTATGGTCCAAAATGTACTATAATGTACTATAATGGACTAAATATAAAATTAGATTAACCATAAAATTAACTATATATGTGAATTGAGCAATAACACATTCCCTTGTAACACTGTGCCTTTTAAGCAATTGGAAAGTTGGATGGTCCAACTTGTGAAAACAGACAGAATATGGAATTAGATTAAGTAATGAGTAGGAAATTGAACAATGTAAATGTTTGGTTTCATAATGATGACAAATTTATTCTTTTAAAACTGCCACTCTCTGTGTACAGATAAGGCACACTGCTGAGGAATCAATTTCAGTTGCCAACTGTTTTTAAATTCTCTTTTATCCGTGTGCCGTTGCCTGACACTACAGCACCTCATCTTAACCTCTGCTCCTCACCCCATGTAAAACTGTGGTCAGGAAGTAAACTGCAGCTAGCCCTTGGGAGCTGTTGGGATAGAAACTCCCAGTGGCTGGCACAGATGAGAAAAAAAATCAAAAAAGTCAAAAAAAAAGGAGGCCAAAAAAAGGAGCTCGAGCAAAATGTGGCCTGCGGGCCCCAAATTGGGCACCTCTGCCATAGACCATAAATAAAAGGGATGTAGTCTTCTGGTTTCCTCCACAAGGCAACCTGAAAGTAACAACATATTAAATATTGACCAGGGCTGACAGTGACTCCACTGGTTGCAAGAAGAACTCCACTTGGTACAATCAAGTGAAAGCCAGCTGGGTTAATTGTAGGAGATCTTGCACTTTAGAGCAGAGCACACAAATAAAACATACCTTACACAGAAGACTGGTTCTGGTTTGAGGGTTTGAAACGTTTGACCTTGTGTTCTGTCTTTCTCCTCTCAGTTCTCCCAGGCCTCGCCGAGCGCCCACAGCTGATGACTCTGTGGTCAGAGTGCAGTGGGTCTGCAGGACTTTTCCACACCACACTAGACAGAGTGTTCAAACACATGAATCAGCGCTACACAGCAGTGCTGCAGGAGAGACACCCCCACTGCGCTGACACAGGTTGACTCCTCTCTCTTTTCCCTGTTTGTCCTGAACTCTTTTAAAAATGTTCCTGTAGGAAGTTGGAACACTGCAGCTGCTAAGAATGTGCTGTGGCTGATAAAAGATTAAAATAGTACAAACGTGGTTGGAAACCAAATATTTGCTGATTTTTATTTTTCTTCTTGGCAGTGATTGGTGTTGTAGTGGGTGAGATGGTCGACAGGAGCGACCTGGTGATGTCACACAGTCCTAACGCCTCTGCGTTGTCCCAGGATGTCCTGACTGTGTTTCAGTTCCACAGCTATATCATACAACATGAGGTCCAAGACATGGAGACACACCTACTGCACCTGGCCAGAGAGGGTAATCAAAAATTCTTTGTGTGTGTGAAACCAGCTCCACATTCATAAGTGCACTCACACTCTTCCTGTTACCCTACAGTCAACTATATGTTTTAACATGTGTGACCATAAACTGTGTATAAAAATGGCCATAGCTTTTTGGTTTTAAAAGCCAAACCTTAGTAGGATGGAAGTAGTTAGCCACTAGGGGGCGACTATGCTGGCTGCAAAAATATCTCAGTTTGAATGGACGTCTATAGGAAAATTATCCTTGTTCTCACTTGATTTATAGTGTCGGTAAACATGTTTTTGAGAAGTTAATGGTCTCAGTCGCCAGTTTCAAGTCTTTTTTTTAACACCACATGATGTCAATTTTGTAACATTTTCCCAGTTTTTCAACCTGAAGATTACGCCAAATTTTCTACATAGTCTATGATTAATGCACACACTTATCTTGTTGCTCTACTTTCCATGATTTCATTTTTCACGTGTCTGTTGTCTCTCACTTTCAGAGGCCTTTGCTGAAGCTCTGTGCAGTGGGGATTATTCGCGGTGTTTAGCAGAAATGGAGGTGGTGCCTTTGTCATCACTGTGGCCTAAAAACAGCACTCTCAGGGCGCTGGCCTCCCTGCTCACTGCAGCCAACCCTCAGGTCAACAAGGCCGCAGCCGATTACCTCTCTTCTGGAGCATCACTCAGCCACTTCAGGAGCAGGGTGAGTAATGCTAGAGAGAGGAGGAGAGTGTGCAATTCATACTTTTGACTGATGTACTGTATGTCATGTATGATTTGTTTGTGTTTACAGGCTGTGGAGTGCTACACCCAGGCACTGTCAGAGGCCGGAGGTCTAAGCCAGAGGGCAGCTTGTTCAGCTCTCAGCTGTCTGCAGGTCAGTGGCTTCTTTCAGTGTGTGACGCCGGTTGACTTCGAGAGTAAGCGTGTGTGTGCGTGCGTGTATCTGTCACTGAAGACACTTCAAGAAAGAACTACCACAGAGGCAGTTTTGATGTTCCTTCTTGTTTGTGGACAGTTTTTTTGGCTCAAGATAGTATCACAGCCATGTAAGATACAGTCGATGAGAGCAGTGTTGTAGATGGCTGTGCTCTGATCCATCACTTCAGAGTGAGTGTCATGCTGAGTAGTCATGGGGCAGAACAGCATGTTGATGGATGTTGACAGCTGTTGTGATCCCATTGTTGGACTGCATTCAGTTTAGATCTTGGTTTGTATTCTTTGTTGCTATGATGCTACTTAAATGTTCTGCAAATGTAATGCAAGCTCAGCACACAGTTTTTTAGTATGTCCATTACTTGGGGATTATATAACAAATATTACTTCCCTGTCATTATAATATTGTTCTTGTACTTTAATATGAAGTGTTATTGAGAGTTTAACTGTTGATCATAATGTAAAACATTATTTCTAATGCATCTTTATAATCAAATTGGCTCATTGATTATTCGCTGCAGTCAATTTGACTCATGCTACTGTGCCCGTTACACATGTGTAATAAAAGAGGAGAATGTCTTCATCTGGACCATCATATGTTCCCACTTCACTGACCTTTCTTTTCTGTCTCCAGGCCGTCGAGAGCATCAAGGCGGTGGTAGCACTGTGCGATTCAGCTGATGAGGAGCTTCGCCATGTTGCCATAGAAACACTGCTTACATTTGGTGAGTGACACAATTTATGAAAATCAAGTGTTGCTCAGCTTTGTCTCATCAGTGGTGATGCCACGTTGTACCTTCAGTATAAAAATAAAACAGATTGCATCCATTATTATACACAATCTATGAGTGCAATACCAAAATTTAAATTATATTGTTAACAGTTTCTTCAACATCTTGTTTTCACAAAGGATATATAGTTGGTCAACTGTGTTGTTTTAAAGCGACTGAAAGTGAGTATGGACGGATACAGATAACAGTCTGATACAGTCATTTGTAGACCTTTTAAAATCTATGTGTTAACAACACATTTCTGGTGTAGTCATTTCAAGCCATTTCAAAAACATAAAATTTTCCCGCTGTGTAACAAATATTTGTCTCCCAAAAAGAAGAAATAAAAAGCCCGCAACATGACTCAGCTAAAATGCTGTTGCTGATATTTATTGACATTTTTACAGTCTGTGTGTAGTAAAGCATGCAATATAGTATAGGATTGTATTGGATTTTACATTTTTTGACCAATATCAGACCAATACTGATTATTGTATCAGCTTGCAGACTTGCTTATATTCCATTGCTGGATCAAGTCCCCACCAGGAAGGGCATTGATCCCAGGAAGGGCATCCAGCCAAATCATGTGTGCACATCATCCACTGTGGTGACCCCTAGACAGGGAGAAGGAAAAAATAAAAAAACGGACTGCACCATTGTTATCAGTAAAACCAGTATTTAACATGGTTCCTCAATCTGTAACACATTACTCACTCATTTTCTAACGCTTTATCCACTAGGGGTCGCTGGTGCCTATCTCCAGCTAACATAGGGCGAGAGGCAGGGTACAGCCCTGGACAGGTTGCCAGTCCATCACAGGGCCACATAGAGACAGACAACCATTCACTCTCACATTCATACCTACGGGCAATTTAGAGTGTCCAATTAACCTAGTCTGTAACACATTATAATTATTTTTTATACACAGCACGTTTTAGATTCAAATTGTAAAAAGAATATGCTGACTTACCTTTACTACTATTCAGATTACAATTATATAGAATCATGTCATTACTGGGATTTTCTTGGAGGTTCACTGTTAATGATAAGGTTTGTGTTTGTTATAGGTGAGGACGGGCGACTGGCCTATGAGCAGCTGGACAGAGCACCAGGGGAGATGATCCATCTGGCTACACGGCGAGGAAACGCCGTCACCACGGCCTTCTGAGCCATGGCGTCACGGAGAAGATAACGAAGACTACACCTGAGCCTGACCCCTGAGGGCAACACTGCTGCACTGCACACCTCACAGGGCTGTTCATCACTGATCCGTTTATTGATCTGCTCATTGGAACAGACCTCAATATCTCAACCCTCCACTGCCTCCTAATAGCAAACAAACGATCTTAACCACCAAAACACAACCTGTACGCACACTCACACACAGACACACCTTGGTCCACTTTCACACCCCCCCCCCCCCCCCCCCCCCCCCCCCCCCCCCCCCTCCACTTTCACACCCCCCCCCCCTCCCCTCCCCTCCCTGCTTTCTGAGCCAGACACTGGTCACATTGAGTTTTAACTTTGACTGGACACAAAGCCACTTAAAGCTGCAAAAGACTGGAGAACAGGCAATGCATCCTCACCCTTCACACAACCTGTCAACAAAACTATCACTTCACTGATTAACTTCCGTCTGTCTCCTCACAATGTACTACTTATGATCTTAGTGTTATCACATGTTTAGGTTGGTGGTCTTGTTTTGGGCGCTTTCATAAGATTTGCACTTGTGTAAAAAAACATGTAAATATGGAATAGTTTACACAGTTGGTGTTATATGTAAGGTTTTACTGTTTTCAGGTACGTTCCATTTTGAGTTTCAGGGATTCTTGTATGGTTGAAAGTGTGTTTTGTGGCAGTGAGGACCGTTTATACTGTATGTGGAGAGTGGCTTATGGTAATGTGGTGAAAGAGCACTTTGCAGTTTTGAACAGATTTAGACCTCAGTTGTGTTATCAGCGGAGAGACAGTAAAAACAGCTCAGAGAGAGACTTTTAAGCTCTGAGCTTTCTCATATTTGCAGCTGAACAAGTGCAATTTTTTCTGTACATAGCTGACATAAGGAGACAAGTGAGCCTTTTGACCATTGGAGCCTTGATGTAGTCGAGCAGGCTGGTTTCACATTACTCTATTTTGTAAATGTATTTTTCCTATCAGGTAAGGAGCCATTAGAGGGCAATAAATTCAGTTTAGGAGCATGTGATTGTACAGAGAGGTGCATCCTCTGGGCAGAGTTTACTGTAGGAATAGCCTTAGTTCTGGCTATCTGCACATGTATTCAGTGTATGAGTAGGAATTACACTTTTTCTATGAGAAAGTGCAGGATGAAGTGTTGTGTTTGGTACGTTGTGGGTCATCTTTGTTTCTCTGCCTCCTAACTGGAAATGTGGGAACTCTGACCTGACTCAAACTTTTGTCATTGTAACGGTACTACTGAGTCCAGTGTGACTGTAAAAGCCCACATTTGTTCTCACCTATTTATTATTTACTTCTTGTAATTCTAATATGCTTTAATGTTCTAGAGCAATTGACATTGTTTTGTAAATATGTTTGACTTTAGTCCAGGATTTGAAATAGTTATGTTTAAAAAGGCCTTCATGTTATTACCATGCAACTGATCTCATGCTTAACTTAAATTTCAGTATTGTATTATATTGATTATTATTTTTGAGAAGACTTAGATTTGCTCATAATCCAATAGTGTTGTACATTTATTTTACCATGAAAGGTCCCAAAATCAGTGGGACAAAATATATAGGAAACTTTTCTTTATTAGATTAAATGTAACCAAAGGAAGAATTGATTTTAAACTTGTCCTTTAATAAACACTCAAATAATTCATCTTGGAGAATGTATTTTCAATACAACACTGCCATTTAGGCTAGAATGCTGAGACTTAAATCTTAAGCACAACAATATAATACACAAATCCATCTACATTTGGCACTAATTGCACAGCTCAACAGCCATATTAATTAAAAACAAGTGGTAAGATTTCTATGAAGTTTATTTTTTTCTTTTGTATTTCCTGTAAATGTGTGAAGTTGTTACTAAAAGCCGATTTGCTTTTTTCTATACATTTTACAAAATGCAGTCCATGTTTTGAGTACAATTGAAGTATTTTGGTCGTATCAAATTCACCCACTCAGTGTATTTTTTTATTCTTACAAACTTGCAGTTGAACAGTGTTGTAGGAGGATGTTTTGATTCCTAATGTCCACTAAATACAAGTTGGCGGCAAAAATGTGCATGTTTAGTTTATATGTATCAAAACTGGTTTTAATTTTAACTTGATATTTTGCTAAAACTGAACTTCATGTCTGGTCAGTAGCTTCATTACTCTGTTGCTTACTACTATTCATTGTGGTTAGTCTCATTTTCTCTGCTCAAGTTGCAATAAATTTTATTTTTGCATAATTTAAACAATTGTCCATCTTTAATGGGACCTAGTGTGTTCAACATTTTTCATGTAACTAGCAGATCTTATTTTACATGACTTTAGCTTCTAATGAAGTACAGTAAATAACAATGAATGGTTACATAGGATTTAGATTCTCTTTGGAAATTATCTGCTCTTAACGTGACTTATTACTCAGCAATACTCAGTAAAGTTCAGTTTGAGGAGAGTTAGTAGCATTAACTATGGCTCCAGTTTAGTTAAAGCTTTCAAAAACTGCTAATTAAAGTGTCTAGCACCTCAATGAGACTTACGTTACAGCTGAGTGACACCAACAGGTTTGTTCATCAAAACCAGAGCTGGAGCTGCTGGTACAATCGCATCTGCACAATTTAATTAAAACAGCAGCTGATCCAGAGAAAAATGTAACGAGAAACCCGTCTAACTCACAGGATGCGTTACTAAACATAACAGAAATATGAAAGTCAAGATTTTTTTTAAAGATTAAAAAGTGTTTATTTTACACAAGCTTCACGTACAGAGCTGTGATGTTACACTGCACAAATACAAGCCACATCTGATAGTGAGTGTAGCACTTACTACAGTGAGCCTTTACAGACATTTTACCACAAGTAACAAAAGCACATGAAATAATGCAGGTGGTTTGGCCATTAACAGGTCACGGACATGAAGTTGTACAGAATTATGTAGTAATGAGTATAATAGGAAAAATAATAATAATTAGGAGTAACGAATGTCGTTAACTTTTAACCTAACAGTTGGAAACAAGCAAATATATTTCAGAGATTCAGGTAACCTTGCATTCTAGATTGTTGGCAACTCATGTCACTCTTCATTTCAAGTGCACTTTAACAGGTGAAAATGTCTACCTAAAAAAAAAAAAAAATAATAAATTATACTGGCTTTGTTTAACACTCTTTTACAAGCTCTGAAAAACCTTAAACCCATGATAAAAACAATTCCTTAAAGGCTTAAGAGTTGACACACTAAGAACAATGCAGGCCGAACATAAAATACTGTCAAATCAATAGTCAACTGTTGCCACCATAGTTCACTCAGGCCAAAATCTGATGACCTGTCTTCAGATAAAGTCCCTTGACTCGAGTATCAATTAATCCTGCTCTTCTGAGGCCTCTTCCTCCTCCTCCTCACTCAGACTGTAATCACAATACTCATCTTGGCTTTGATCTGCAACTTCACCATTGTCTTCATCATAGTCTTCCACATCGAGGGCAATGTCTTTTAGTTCCTCCAGATTCTCTGGGGACTTCCCTGTCAGCCTCTAAATACGGCAAGTTTACATAAGGTCAGTGCAAAAATTACAAAAATGACAGTTCAAGAAAGATCTTAAAAAAAACACAAGTAACTTCAATTCAAAGTTCACCACTATAGGACATATCTAAAGAAGTGTCAGGTGTAAACACATTTTGTGTGTGTGTGGGTTTAATGTGCTTACCTCAATCATGTCAGCCATGTACTGTACGTGTTGTGCCAGTTCCTGTAGCTCCTCGTTCTCACTCTTTAGTTTTGTTATCTGTTCATCTTTGGTCTCAATGTCTTTGTGCAACTGGTTTATGAAAATGAAGACAAAGACAAGTATGACACAGTGAACATCCATGGTTTAAAAAAAAAAAAAAAAAAAAAAAAAAAGTATTCATCTGAAAAACCAGCAGCACTAGCTAAAGCATTCAGAAAAGTGTTTGAGAAAAAGAGTACTGTATTGTGGTAACCAGGTCTATTCTTCAAAGTTACACTGATCAGAGATTAGAGATCAGAGTTACTTCAAAATACTGTGCCAGCTGGATTTGAGCCAACTAAGGTCAACCTAAAAAAAAAAAGGGATCGTGGGAACAGCTCAACTGAGAGCTAAACATTACCTCTTAGAGATTAACTCACTCACCTTCTCATTCTCCTGTAGAACATTGTACAAGGCCTTCCGTCGCTCCTCAGCTACCTCTTTCCAGTAGGTGGAAGGAGGCGTTTCTATAACAGATTAAAGCTCAAGATAAACTGAAGTTTTTGACCCAAGCATATGGTGACCAACCATTAAGATTATGAAGCCTACCTTTGACCATGAGCTCATATGCTTCACTGGACATGCCATCTGTCAAACACTGAGAGTCATCTGTTTGTGTGGACTTGACTTCTACTTTCACCCTCTTTTGACCTCTAATTTGTTCTGCACTCCACTGTTTTCGCTTGGGAATGACCTTTCCTGCCTAAAAAGCAAGAGGATTTTACTGTTGATGAATATGGGCCACTTGTTCCCTCAATAAAAACAAGCATCTATCCCACCTCTTATGTAATTATGGACAAATGACACCCAAATCAAATTGGGTCCAATGACAAAAGTACATACCTGAGCTGACCTTCCCATCTCTTTGTTGACAGCCGAAGCCTGGAGGACCTGCAGGGTTTGCCTGGGGGCTCCCACTGCCTTCTGAGGTTGTGCAAAAAAACTCTGGAAGAAGCAAATAAATGAAGTTGGTGTTAAAATACAATGTTATCAGGAATCAGATAATGCATTTTTAAAAAACAGGGCGATATTCTAATCCCTTTCCAAATGACACTAGAAACTCAAAACAGAGTCGCATGAGAAACTATCATGAGCTGTGTTCTCATTTTCAGAGCCTTCATTCACCAGGGCGTCACTTTGCATTGTTTACCTAGTTACACCATCACCATGGGCATTAGAGAAGAGGCTTGACAACACTGCTGCCATGAGAGACAGACCCACAGGTGTGGGAACAAGGGCAGGGCCCAGAGTTTTTCCACCACCAAACCCGTGGGAAAGTTTCAAGCAAGACCATGCAGCCAATGACCACAATCGGTTAATGATTGTAAGGGTGATCTGTTGGCGAGTGTCAGCTGACAGGAGACAATGGCTCTTAACTACATTCTGCCACATCTCAAAATGCAGAGAACAGAACACTTTTTATCAAAATACACTTTACTTGCGTCAGACTATATTTGAACATTAAAACAGTCTCATTCCATCACTGTAATAATTTGAGACTCAACTATTCTACAAGGACTTTTCACATTTGACTTGATAGGAAAAGCACAGGTGATGCCAATAGTGGCCCTGTCTCTGTCTAGTGTGATTTCAGCATTATTATTTTTAGATATTTGATGTATGTGTATGGACATCAAAAGCACTTAACCCACTGTATTAGGCAAACATGTTCAACTACTTGTTAAGCAAATATCTAATCTAATTTAACAGTCATATAGAATCAGCCTAATATATTTGGGCGTGTAGACAAAACAGAATACCAGAATAGTGAAGAGTGCTTAGTTTCTTACCTTGATGTTCTCATTTGACTTCTGTTGGCTGTGCTTTAGTTTCCGAATGACACTCATTTTCTCTCAGGATACCCTTTGAGGCAAATAAAGGCCATAACGTCAGAACACGCGGAGGGAAAAATGGAGGACGTTTTGTTCGGGAAGACGTGGTTATTTCACGGCTCGAATGTGTTACATTACATGCGACATCAAGTGACTGTTTTATGCTCAACCCAACCTCATCAAATTGTAAGTGAATAAGAAAGTAAATGTCTTTCTACGTTTGGGGAAAATGCGGTACAAAGGGTCAACATAACCGAGTCAGCAAACACCGACAACCCATTTTTTTAAAGGAACTTCGGCTTAAACCATCACATCGTTGGCTTACGTGGCTGTTTCTTCTAGAATTTTACATGCTAGGGTGTTCAAAATAAGACAAAACATACACAAAATAGGTTAACTTACGTTATGCGAAAGACGAAACGTTGCAGAGGATTACGGCTCTCTTTCCTGTGGATCTCGCGCCAGGAGCTTAAATACGCCCACACAATCACGTGACAAAGGCGTCACTCACGATAAAGTTTTTTTCCCTGCTGTGTTTTTTTTTCTCTTGAGCGGTCACGTGTCAACACGCGTAACATCTTTGTAGCTGACTGTGCAGCCATTTTGGGGAGGCTGTGGGCCGATGCGCTTGTATGTGTGCCACTATTACCTGCTCTAAAACACACAAAGAACCCAAACGGAAAAAAACGTTGGACGACACGCCGTGAAATATGGGTACACCAGGAGACAGACGACGCCATTTGTTGACTGAAAGAACGGAGCATTTCAGCTTGATTGTCGATTTATCTTGACATGGCATGCAGCAGCTGGGCGAGTCGGATGTTGTGACGACGGAAAAAAAGAAGAGAGAGAGAGAGAACAAGCGAAACTTCAGACTTGCGAAGGGGGCGGTTGTGTCTAGCTAACGTTTATTTCGCCATTTACCGTGTTATTACCGGGTTGGTTACGTGATTCCCGAGCAGATTTTATGTCGATGAAGTTGTTGACGATGGACGACCGAAGCAAATAAGACCTAACCTAAAATGCAGAACACTAGCAAAACCAGTTAGCTCGTGAACGCCTCAGTTCTCCTGACTCTTAAAGCACTGGCAGTCACGTTGAACCAAGTGAAAAAATGTAAACGGGTGGAAAGATGACTGTACGCTAGCGAGCCGACCAAACATAGGCCTCATTTAAGCCAATCAGATAGAAGATACGATGTAGTTAGATCGTTGGTCCACTACTAGTTAGTGTCGGAAGTGAAAGCCTAGATTAGCTTGCTAGCTAGCTCACCTTAGCTAGCGTGCTAAAAATACGCCCACATCATGAGCACCAGCAGTGGCAGCACCACAGGCCGTGGGCCTAACGAGTGGCAGTAGATGTCAAGGAAATGTCAAGTTACTTCCGCAGTAGTCTTCGATGTTACCCGGTGCCAACATCTGCTGGCATCTGTATTTACCTGCCATGTTCGTCTGTGTCCCCTGTCCGCCTGTAACACGCACATAACTCGGTCTCGGCAGAGAAACATTCAACGACAGCTATGGATGAGAGACTTTGAATTTACCCACATCATATAAAACGTGTGTCTCTGTAGTAGTCCTTAAATTTATCGCCAGTATGGGTTTTTATAGTATCAGCCATCTCCGTTGACTTTAGAAACATTTCTTTAAAAGAGGAATTTGTCAAGTTTGCATCGCAGTTTCATTTAAATCTCTGTTGTTATCCATCTTAGATGGCTTAAAGTTATGTCTTAAACATGGATGTCTGATCATATAATTAGGCGATTTAGTCTTAGCTTTTTGATCATTCCCCTCATCATCACTGCCGTTCTCTAAAAGTTAAAAATGACTTAGTCTTGTTTTCTGATTTGTTGATCTTTTCAGCTGGTAGGTAGTGGGTATTTCACAGATCAAACCAAGAGTTGTTTGTTTCCGCTACGGGTAGCTAACTCCATTCTTTATCCGACATAAAAATAAAAAAGTAGAGTGTAGCCACAATATTCTGCACTAGATAACATCGCCATCAAAATCTAACCATGGGGGACCCGACCTCACGAAGAAATCAAACAAGAAATCGACTTCGAGCTCAACTTCGGAAGAAAAGGGAGTCTTTGGCTGATCAGTTTGACTTCAAGATTTATATAGCCTTCGTTTTCAAGGAAAAGGTTTGTCAAACCAAAATAAATCATACAGTGGCTCTAATGCCATGTCCCCTCATACATACTCAGGACACATGTAGTTTCTAATCTGACTTGGACTTAAGCATATGACAAGACAAAATTTAAAAAATAGCTGCTTTTTTCATTACAGAAGAAGAAGTCTGCACTCTTTGAAGTAGATGAAGTGGTGCCAGTGATGACCAACAACTATGAAGAAAACATCCTGCGAGGTGTGCGGGATTCCGGCTACTCTCTTGAGAGTTCGATTGAACTCCTACAAAAAGACGTGGTGCAACTGCACGCTCCCCGATACCAGTCAATGAGAAGGGTAAGACGAAGAAGAAGATAGGATACTTGAGAGAAAACATCTGGTTGTATTAATACATTATCCTCCTCATGCTGTTATAGGATGTGATAGGCTGCACACAGCAGATGGACTTTATCCTTTGGCCACGCAATGACATTGAGAAGATTGTCTGTCTGCTGTTCTCCAGATGGAAAGGGGCTGACGACGAACCCTTTAGGCCTGTTCAGGTCAGAACCTAGCGTCTCGTCAAAATACACAAATGTCTGAAGGCTTCTTATTTGTAGTTCTTTTAACTTAAGGTTTATGAAACATTTATTTGTGATATAAATATTTTTTCAGGAAGGCTGGGCCATAAAACAAAAATAGTTTTTTGTCTGTCTTAATGTTTGTTGATATTTATAAATCTGAATAGATTTTTATGCTCCATTAAATGCACCATTTTTAATATATTTCATTATTTGATTATTGAATTAATTATTGGTCCAATTTGGTGCCTGTATCACCTGTTCTTAGTCCGAATGTAACAATATGTACCTGTACTCTTTTTTTATTACAGGCCAAGTTTGAATTTCATCATGGAGATTATGAGAAGCAGTGCTTGCATGCTTTGGGTCGTAAAGACAAGGCTGGAATGGTCATGAACAACCCAACTCAGTCTGTATTTCTCTTCATGGATAGACAGCACTTGCAGGTGAGCCAGTCTGTTGAAATTAAAATATAACAGGTTTGAAAAACTAAAACCTCAGATGACTTTTAAACAACTCACCCTGAACATCTTTATCCACCTCTTCTGCAGACGCCTAAAACTAAGGCCACAGTTTTCAAGTTGTGCAGCCTCTGCCTGTACTTGCCTCAGGACCAGCTGACCTGCTGGGGTGTGGGAGAAATCGAGGATCACCTCCGCCCATACATGCCTGATTAGGGCTTTCTGCTCCAACCAGCCACATAGGGAAAAGCACCTCCCCTTTCTTCCCACCTAAGCCTTCAGAAGCAAATTGATGTACTCATCTTCCCTTTAAAAGATTTGAACTTGTGCTTGGATCTTTCCTTTCCCCCCTTTTGGTTGCCAACCCATCCCCCCCTCCCTGGCCTGTGGCTGATTCAGTTGCATCCTCTTTTTCCCTCTCACACTCCCCTTCTCTCTACCACCATTTTTGTTGATTGCCCTTTTTGTTTTTCCCTCCCTGATTACTCCCTCATCCATTTTTATTTGAACATGCACGAACATTGATTTTGAGTGGTTGGTTGTTCAACTGGAGGCTCACTGTCAACAGCACCGGTCATTGAAGGAACTCTATGTTGCATCAAAACAGGAACAAACAACACACAGGTCTTCACGGTGGTTCTCAGATGGACGTGTTTTTAGATCCTTGTTGTCATTAAAAAGGATTGTTAAAGCTTGTTTGTAATGTCATTGGGGTTAGTTGAACAACTTTACACAATCTTTTGACCAAGGACCGGTGTGAATAGGTGTTACAACACCTGAGTATGCAAAGATAACAAGATGAACAATATATGTCAAATCATATGGTGTAGGAATTGCTTCTTATAATCTGCCTTAGTTTTTTTTTTTTTTTTTTTTTTGGACTTGAAAGATGTTTTGGTATCATTTGCTTTTCTCTGAAACATGCTAGGCAGGTCTTCACTAATATCTAAAATGACTTAAAAGGCAGTGTTCATAAAGTTAAGACATGTTCATTGTCACGTTTCAAGCAGTTCATGCACTTTTCAAGCTACGTAAATCTGATGTACATGATTTATTTGGAATCTGGGTTGGTGATACTCTAAAATGTGTAATTAATGTTTAACCTAACAAATTGCTAAAAGACAATGAATCTTAGTACAATTTGACCTAGTAACATTCAGATAATTTTCTGCCATGCTCACCAAATTAAAATTGGAATAAGTGCTTAGTACATATAATTTTGCTCATTGATTCAATGTGTTCAGTTCAAAGATTATAAAGGTGTGTAACTTTTGTTTTTTCTGTTTGATTCTCAAATCAATACTGCTGAGCTTATCCCAATACAGTGCAAATTCTGAAAGCATAACTCTTTGTACTTTTGTTTATTGCACATGCATGAATCATTGATGCAACAGTGAGACCAGGACTGACTATATGAAAATGTAACAATCCTCTGTAACTGTTCATAACATAACAATTGTTAACAACAGTCATTAAGTAACCAGCAAGAGAGGTATTTTAGAGTTGAGTCAACTACCTCTGTTGTGTTATTACTCTATCAGTCACAGATTGGCTTAGATATTGATTTACACAAGCATGTTATTATGAGGCACAGATTGGTGCCAGTTTAGTTGCTGCCAAGGTGTTTAGTGTGTCTTCCTTGAGCAATGAGCTTCCCATTGGCCTTGTTGGTGAGGTCTACCGTGGCAAATGCCAAAGTCCTTCCTTGCTTTAGGACCTGGGCTGTAATTAGTACATCCTCTCCCATTTTGGCAGCATTCATATATCTGTAAGACAATATTTTTTTCTCACTCATTCATAGTTTGTGTTATTCTTAAATCATAAGCAAAACGGACACTAAAGTCAAGGGCAACAATGATAACATTCAAGGCTGGACACAGATTCATCATATTAAGACCACACATATACACATCTGGGGTCATAATCTTTAAAGAACATCAAAAAATATTACAACTGTGAAGAGGCTTTAAATCTCATTTACGCTTTCAAATAGTGTAAATTTGATCATTCTAGGCAAAAATGAAACATGTAATACTTCCAACAGTGTGAATTTGATTTTGAATAGCATTTACATCTCCAGAGTGGAAGATAGCATTTATGAACTTAACCCAATACATTACTCTTTTTATTGATGGCACTTGTATTTCCATTAGGAACAAATAGCTGTGATCCAATAAATGAAATTACAGATGTAAATAGGAAAGTGGCTTGTGGAGTGAGAGTTTGCTGAAGTTTCTGTCCATCTCTTAGGCATCAGTGAATGCTACTTTCACACTAGGCATGAAAGATGAACAGTACCGCAGTACAGCAACAAAACCATTTTATTAATTTTCAGACAGGCGATTTTCAATAAAGAGTATTATTTAAGTAAATTAAGTTGGACTCACGTGATGTTCATATCCACACTGACCCCAGGTGCTCCCCTCTCACTGTACATGATTGCCATCGTGGAGATGACGTCGACAAGTGTGGCAGTTAGTCCGCCGTGCAGCGTCCCTCCACGGTTTGTGTGCTCCTCCTCTACACGCATCTCACACACTACCTTCCCTGGACTGGCAGATACAATGTCCACCTGAGGAAAATGCACTAAGTAAGAAGCTCGTTCTGTGTGTGTGTACATGGTATCCCTTATGTTGTGGGGACCTAAATATTTTTACACAATCACATTATGTGGAATTTTCTTCCTTATGGGGACAAAAATCAAGCCCAATAATTTAAATTACTGCATTTTAAAGGTACAGACAGGGTTAGCATTGGGGCTGTTTAGTTAAGGTTAGAGAGTAAGTATACAGGTAATGAATGTAAATCAATGCAATGTCCTCTGAACTAATGGAAACCAGTGTGTGAGTGTGTGTGGCACTTTAAGAAGCGTTCGCAGCTAACTTTGAAAGCACGGGATAAGTTAACAGAGAAAATGTACCGGTCTGATAACGTCACATAATTGTGTAAAGGTATTTACCTTGCTCAGCACTCTGTCGAATCCTGGAGTATCTATCATTGTTCTCATTATTTGTCTTATCGAATTTAAGGTCAGCGAAGCCATATTAATTAAAATTATCGCGACCAATGTCAAGTTTCCACAGGCTGTATTTCTCTAGGAAACAAGTGCATCTGATAATTCGTCCGGGTGAAACAATTTGACACACTGCCCATTTTCCACTGTCCAACGTCACAGATAGTTGAAACAAACCTGCTGCTGGCTTGGCATTTTCTGCTACCATGATAGTTGTCTAAGAGAGTAATAACAGCACAATAATAAAAATATTTGTTGATAATTAATATTCGTCACTGCTACGCATAAGTGCCTCTTTGCTGCGCTGACCCGGAAGCCTTGTGATGTTACACGTGAGGTGATTGAATGTAAACATGGAATGACGTTTGAATTTGAATGTGTAAATGCGTTATTAAAACGTGTGTACAGGCGACATGGCCTCTTCCTCTGAGTCGGACAAACCGTCAGTTTCTAATGTGGAAGAAAACAGGACCCGTCTCTGCGATGAGTTTGCAGCGATAGCAGGAACTGACATCGCTGTGGCTCAGTGTTTCCTGGCTGAAAATGACTGGGAGATGGAGGTAGAGCAACTTACCTACACTAACACTGAGGCAGTCAGCTGGTCACTACCAGTACATCCTCATTTCAGACCAACACAGCTACATGTTATTTCACTGTACCAAAAAAAAAGTGCTTATTGCATGTGCTATAACACATTTCCAAAGCCTGGCTCAGTTAATCAAAACCTTTAACTCAAACTGAAAAGAGTTAACTACTATGTTAAAACTCTCTTGTAAAATGCAACACTGGCACCCAAAATCGAATTGAATCCTCCTCTTCAAACTGTTACTTCCAACAAAACAATACACACAATTAATGTATACCTATGGTCGTTTAAGTCACTGATGTAAATCTAACGCAAACCCCAACCGCAGGAAAAATAAGCACTAATGTGATCAAGCCAGAACAATGCCCTCAAGTTTTCATGTATGTTCTAGCTTCATTAGCTGATGTTACATATTCAGATGCATACAAGTGAGTGCATTTTTTTTTTCCTATGTGATTATAACGAGAAACACTGCAAAAAAAAATCAGTGCACAGATTTTTAAAAATGTAACAAATGAAACATTGCCACTTGAGGTCTCTTTTATATTCTGAAACTTGATCAGAGTGTTCTTCCTCCTGAGTTTACACAGGTGCAACATCAGTGAGTTTAACTGTCAAGTGTTTAAGCAGTTAGGGGATACATGAGCATCAAGTTTTCAGAATTGTGCCATAAAATAGGGAGGGACTGAAATGAAAGTAAACCCATGACCACGTGGCTCATGACACTCCTGTCATATGGTTGCAGGTTCACTGCAGTAAAATTTCACAGTTTCCCCTGATTTTCTTTCCTTTCACTTGTCCTTCAGAGAGCATTGAACTCTTTCTTTGAGGCAGACATGGAGAGAGTATTTGAAGTCGAGGATTGTCCAGAGGGAAATGCAAGTCCTGAAACCAAGAGGCAGAAGGTGGATGAGAAACCAGCAAGAGACTGGTGAGACTACTGTTTTCTATAGGCTGTTTTTACTGCAGAGATTTTGACATATTTTAAAAGGAAAAGCACAGGTTTGATGACATCTCTGTTCTGTCCAATTAGGTCAGTGTGACATACTCTTCTTTACATCCGGGCCTTTTCTACTGAGACATGCAAAATATCTGTCATGAAAATGGGACTATAGTGTCTCTCACCACTCTTTACAATGAGTTTGATGCTGAACCCCGTCAACTGTAAAGGTTTTCTGCACTATAGTGTAGTGTAATACCATCAAATTGAATGAAAAAATGAAACATTAGTGCCATTATTCCTACTGGGACCTGTCTAAATGTGTCACTGCCCACATTTCTATTTCTGTTTGAGTGTCACCATATTCTTGAATTAACTCTCTCGGAAATCTTAACAGCATTGATTTGACTGAAGACAGCCCTGCTTCCTCACGCAAACTCTCAGAGGAAGATGATGGTAAACTGTCAGTGATTTCTTGGAACGTGGATGGACTTGATACAGTCAACCTTGCAGAGCGTGCCAGAGGCCTGTGCTCCTACTTAGTCTTGTAAGCTGGATCTATTTCTTTGCTAGTTAGTATTTTAATTGTTGGGGTGATAGCAGTCAAATGGTTTTGAATAAACGTTGATGTCAGACATCAAGCTTTGGAGCAACTCTTAAGAGTTACAGGGGAACAGAGGAGAACGCGGACAGTATTTGAAAAGTCAGTCTTCTTTTTATGCAGATACACTCCAGATGTGGTTCTCCTACAGGAGCTCATTCCACCCTATGTCCAGTATTTGAAGAAACGGGCTGTAAGCTATCTGATCATTGAAGGTATGGTATTTATAACATATATTTGGGAAAGGGCTTCATTTTATCTTAAATCTTCTGTGTAGGAATAACAATGAGATAAGTACACATAGTTACCATATACAGAACATGTCTTGGGCCTTGCAGCTGAGCTCTACAGTCGGGCTGCACAATTAATCACAAACTAATTGAAATAATAATATGATCAAATGTGAAAGACACTGCAATTATCTGATTAAGATACAATTTGTGACAAAAGAACATTGGGATTAAACTTTGCTGCATGAATTCACTGGCTTAAAAAATCTTGCTCTCTAGATAAGGGAAAAAAATTGTTTATTTTTTTTTACCACTACCAAATTCTGGTAGTGGTGACAATTAAAATGATGAGTCATACCAATTAAGAATCATATTTCAATTTCAACATGATTTTTTTTACTATATCATGCAGCTCTACTATACAGAATATTGTATTAACTGTGGGGAAACTTAAATTTAAACTCTCCTCTATCTTTCCTGGTGTTAACCAGGTGGTGAAGATGGCTACTTCACTGGGATGATGCTAAAGAGGTCACGAGTCAAACTGGTGGAGAGCGAGATCATAACTTACCCCACCACACAAATGATGAGGAATCTGCTCATAGCTCAAGTTTGTGCAGAGTCATTTATTCAAATTGTTGCATTCAGTTTCCCATGAATGTATATACATTTTGTGTTTTTGTACTTGAATGTCAGGTGGATTTCAAAGGCCAGAAACTCTGTCTCATGACTTCACACTTTGAGAGCTGTAAGGGCCATGCAGTAGAACGGATGAAGCAGTTGCGAGTGGTGATGCAGAGGATGAGGGAGGCACCCGATGATGTTACTGTACTGTTTGGAGGGGACACAAATCTGAGGGACACTGAGGTTTGACATTTGTTCTCTAGTCTCATGTAATCTGACCAGTTGGGTCCACTTTACGCATGTAAGCTGAATGTTTCTCTGTAATAATTCTTGACTTGGTCTTCATGTCAGGTGGCCAAGGTGGGCCTGCCGTCCAGCGTCTGTGATGTCTGGGAGCAACTGGGCAAGCAGGAGCACTGCCGCTACACATGGGACACCAAAGCCAACAACAACAAGAGTGTTCAATATGTCAGTCGCTGCCGCTTTGATCGGGTTTATTTCCGTCCAGCAACAAAGGATGGAGTCCCTCGCATGGCCCCTGACCACATGGCCCTGGTGGGTCAGGAGAAGCTGGACTGCGGACGCTTCACTAGTGATCACTGGGGAATCTACTGCAGCTTTGCTGCTGGGTAGAAATGCAACAAATGCTAGTCAGTGAATTTCTTTTAAGATCAACTGGTCCATCCTGATTGTGTTTTTTTTAATTTTGCTGAAATTTATGAGTGTTTGCCACTGGTTTCACACCACTGAAAGAAATACTTTCTCTTTGAAAGAGTATGAAATAAACTAATTTGAGACTGGTTGCCTGTGAATTGTGTATGTTAATTTGACGACATGATCTGAAATATTTTTTCCTATATTTAGAATAAACAAACAAATTGTTATTACTGTTAATAATAATGGGTTTTAATTTGATCCTTAAAGTTGGGTTTAAAAGTTTTTTTAGTCACAATGTCTGTTAAGGTTTAGTGTACGGTTTCAAAAGCTTTTGTAACAATGATTGTTGACTGATTGTTCTAATCTAACACCACTAGAGAGCAGTAAAGAGTTAAATATAAAGTAAGTATACATATAAGCTTAGTGGCCACTTTTTTAAATAAATCTATTCAACTGCCTGTTAACACAAATATCCATCAAGCACACTCAGCAGTTCAATGCATTTAGGTATACAGACATAGTCATGACGACTTTCAGATTCTTTATTAATCCCATGGGAGGTTCCCTCTGGGAAATTAAAACTCCAGCAGCAATACAGCACCAAGAAAATTCCACACAAAGAAGAAAGAAAATTAAAAGAATAGCATCACACCACCGAAAAAAATGAATAACCAAAAAGATCCCATCATTAAGTATAAATATGTCATATTATAGCAGATATGTTATCTTCCTCCCACTCAGTGAGAAGTTGAACACTTTGATGGCTCCAGGGACAAATGAGTTTTGGAGCCTGTTGGTCCTGCACTTTAGGACGAGCAGCCGTTCACTGAACAGGCTACTCTGGCTGTTGATGACAGTGTGCAGAGGATGACTAGCATTGTTCAGGATGACCACCAATTTGGTCAGTGTTCTCCTCCCTGCCACTGTCACCAGAGGGTCCAGGTCCACTCTGACCACCGAGCCGGCCCTCCTGATGAGTTTCTCCAATCTGGACAGGTCCTGTCTTGATGTGCTGCCACCCCAGCACACAACAGTGTATGAAAGGATGCTGGCGACCACAGACTGGTGGAACAGTGATCGAATCCTCCTCAGTAAATACTGTCTGCTCTGGGCCTTCTTGTACAGCTGCCTTGTGTGGCATATCAAGTCCAGCTTGTTGTGTTTGGCGTGTATCTAATAAAATACAATTGAACTTTATGTCTATTTCTCAAAATGCCTATGAAAAGGATACTGTAATGAAGGTCATGATTCATTGGCATCTACTCTATATCCTACATTTAGACTCAGCACACGGCACGGCAACACAGAATGGAAGAGCTGACCTCAGGAGAGGACACAGATGTGACTCGTCCCTGGGAGCAGACGTTATCACAAGAGACCCTCCGTCTCTCCCTCCTTGCCTTGTTTGTTTCTGCACTCCCTGGTTCATAATCAGAAAGGGCACAAGGATGGGATCTGTCACACGCTAATGAGTTTACTTAAACGCTTCAAGGAAAACATTTAACATACTATTTCAGAGGTGTGCTGTGTAAAATCACGCTTTATATCTTTTTGGGCTTTCATGTCTTCTGACACTACTTGTTATGCAGCACTACAATCCCATACACCACATTCATCCTCTATGTGACTGTCTGTCAAAGCCAAAGGAATAAATGTTTATTCACCCATTGCCTTTCAAACAAAAACACATGCAATGTTTCATAATTTCTTTCTTTCTTCTATATATTGTGTTTTAAAAATCATTTTATAATAAAAGAAAACAGTGGTAAGAAGTGGCAGTTATTACCACTCAAATAAATCCATAAATCAACATCATATATTTAGGTTTTTACATCGTATGCTGACACATGACCCAATGTTCTAATGCAGTCTTGAATTTATGATTTTGTCTTTAAAGACATGATGATGACGACTCTAGGTTTATTACTGGATGAATGGATGTCGACAGGCTACTCTGTCTTTATCATGCAGCCACCTGCTCCCATTTGCATGGGAGTGCCATTTTGATTAATTAAACAAAAATTATTCACATAATTCTCATTACTCTCCTTCTCGCTATTCTGCTTTCAGAGGGGATGATCAAATGCATGTGTGCAACGTCGTTTTGTGGATGTTTCCTCGGTGGCACAGGAATTTCACACGCAACCCCCACCATTTTATGCACCACAAGTCATTAAGTGCTAAGACATTAGCCAAGAATATGATGAAGACAATACAATAAAATACTGTATCAGAATACAGGAGACTATTGATGAGCATGTCCATTAACAGTGAACTGATCTCAGCATCAAGCGAATACAGGATCAGTGTCCTCACCATGAGGGGGAGAAAATAAAGAATGTTTCAGTTCTTATTTAGTCCTGTTTGAAGAAGGTATTTGATGAGCAGCAGAAATGAGATTCAATGATTTTTATTTTTTTTTAAGCTCCTCCAGAGATTCACCACTTTGCAGCCAGTTGCGTTTTGAGCAGTTTAAAGCAGTAGCCGCGGGTCATAGATGGTACAGATGGAGGAAACAGCAATCTGGGCCAAGAAAGTGGGCACGTGATCTCTCCGTCTGCCTCGAGCAGGAGTCAGGTCCCTCTGCCAGAGACCTACCAACATTTACCTCCTCCATTAAATCCAAAAAACATCCATATCACATGTTTCTCTCTGGAAAGCTGCACGGACTTTTCCCAAGATTATCTCACTCGTCCTGTTTAGAGTGAATAATTTCACTCTAAGATGAATTCTGGGAGCTTTCCGTGCGAACGCGAAGCCTTCAGTGACGGCCGAGGCTTCTATTTGAGGCCTGTCAGGACGAATGTTCTTGTTTAAGTGTTGATTTCTCTGCGTGCCGGCGGTGAGGCTGTGGGAGGCTCTTTGTCCTTTTAGGCAGAGTTTGGATGATGAAAATGATGAAAATTGGGCACAGATCTGACCTGAGCCCGCACAAGACTGGTGGGATGTATGAAAAGCAGCATGAATCTGTGCTGCTGCTCATCAAGACAAGGCAATAACATGCACAAGATATCTGCTCTATTACTGTTTGACTGATAGACTTTGACAGGGTTTTGGTGTGTGTGCGTACACTTGTATTTGTTACCTCTTGAGGGACTTTTTCTGGCACATATACTCACCTTGTCAGGACCAACAGTCTCCATGAAGGCCAAAACGTGGTCCCAATGAGGCCAAACCTAATTTCTGAGAAACTGGTGAAGTGTAGGGATAAGAGATTAATTGTTAAATTGGTAAAGGCTAGGGATAGGCATTTCCTGGTAATGGTTAATATTAGGGATACAATTCTTTGTTCAGGTTGTTCAAATGAACGACGCATGTCCAATACAGTGTCCTAAGAATCTGTGTACTTGTTTTTGATACCTCTTCAGGACCTTTTCTGTTATAACCATCAACATTTTCAGCAGCAGTAGTCCTAAATTGGATCAAGTCTTGGTCATAACAAGGCAATGTCTCATTTCTGAGATAAAAATGACGATTAATGTGAATTCTGATTAGTTTAAGTTAGATTTAGGCATTAATTGGTTGCAGTTAAAGTGAGGGATTAGACTTTATTAGGCTGGCAAAAAAGAATGAAAGTCAGTGCAGAGGACTAACAAGTATAGCTGTGCCAACCTGAATGTGTTAGTGTGTAGACCTGGTAACAGGAATAATCCATCTAAAAGAAATTGCACATTAGACTTTGCCTACATTGACTTTCCACGCTGGGTACAGACAGCTTGTCACGGGCAGAGGTAAGAGCAGACATACAGTAAGTTGTGCTCCACTCCACATCACCAATTCACTTCAACATCAAAGCGAAAAACTACATATAAAGTCATTATTATTTCTGGATATACAGTGATGCTGCTGCTGCCGAATATTTGAGGGCTGGCAGCCATTTGGAGGTTTGCAATGTAAGGGAAAACCTTTAGGCAAGAATTTTTTGTCATACCATCACTTTTGAATGGGTGAGGTACGATGCCTCACCTTCTAGGAATTGAGGTAAGGTTATGATGTAGGGAGGGAAAAGATTTTTTTTAGTGAGGATTTGAAATGTGTCCAGCAATGGAAGCTTTCTTAAAACATTCATTAGCAGAGACTCTTACCTCTCGCTAACGTTAAAAACCTTAGGCAGCTTTTTCATCTTTACTTGCTTCTGTTAACTAAAGGAAAAATATCATGGATTCACTTAATATTACGTAAGGTATCATAAGCTATACATTATTAAATAGGGAAGTGGACAACAAATTCCTACATTATCTCATTAAATTCCACTATTATTACACTGGTAGACTCAAAAGTATGTGAAGACAGAGTGGTAAACAAGTAATGCAGCATGTAACTCTAATTTTAAACATAATCAACAGTCCTCCTAATCAACAGAAATAATTATATGATTATGTTCTTGAATGATGCTCCTTGTCTTGGGTCAATTAGATGTCACTTATGAAATTGGTGGCATGCCCCTTTAATATCAGTTCTGATGAATAGTCCAGCGAAAGTAAACAAATAACACATTTGACCAACCAGTTCGTAACAAAGACTGACAGGTTATATTTATTTTTTCTCTCTCATAAATAACACTGAACAAGCATTGTACAGTGATAAATGTCAATATTTATACACCGTAAAAGTCTCTCTATTACAAAATACAATATATGTGTAATGCACTTGATACAGGTGGGGAAGTGTTGCATTTCATAGCACCAAACATGACCCTCCACGTCCCCTTTAAGTTCCTGATCTCATACCGTGAGAGGTCAGGTGTGCAGTTTCAGCCCAGATACAGGTCGTGTGTGGGCATCTATGAAATATACTTCCCTTAGGAATCAGTTGTTGCATAACTAAATCTAAGTTAAATAGAGTCCACCAACAAAGAGCCAATGCATTTGCTGTAAAACCTCCAGTTTTTTCAATAACCTCTTTTTCAAACTACCAGTTGAGAAGATAAAATACTGTATAATGAAGTGTGTGCACGGTGGCCGATCAAGTTTCATAGAGCTCATTTTTGCATTGAATGAGCTCTAAAGTGTTAATTTCTCTCCCACATCTGAGCAGAACAGCTTCACAGTTCACACTTAACTCATCTGTCTTTAAGTCGTACCAATAAAAATTAACGTCCATACCTTCTGAAGTGAGACAAGGGGGGGGGGATTAGTGCATCCATGTCATAAAACCTGCGGCCATATAACATGCTCTTGTCTCTTTTTAAGGTTAACTTACAATTCAAGTAAGTCAGTGGACAGATGCTCAATCGAGAAGATTTTCATGTAACAGGAGTGAGAGCTGGTTTAACAACTCTGCAAAGAAAGTGCTACTATAAGCTGGTCTGATCAGAGATGTCTGGGTTTCTCTTCCACATCTTGGGCAACATAGAAATATCCATCAGAGGCAGGAGGCAAAAGGCAGGTCGAACACTGGAACATTAATAGAGAAATGCCGATACTCAACATGGATTGACTAACAACTTAAATGTTTTCAAATTATCCTAGAAAAACTAGATGTGTATCAATTCCCAAACACTTGATTCAAGATCTTATTGGTAGGACTTTTATCTTTCTTTCTTTTTTCTTTTTTTTTTTTGCTCTTGACTTTTAAGGATTATTGCTAAATTAGGACAGGAAGGGGCCATTTTAACCATCATTTAGCATGAAAATGAACTCTAAAGTTTTTCAGATGACCGACAGCATGGAATGCAGGCAAAAACGGTAAACAAAAACCCTTAGAATATTAAAATGAAAACAAAAAGTTGTACAGGCTTCTTGAAGAAATGCAGGGTCAAAAGGATAGATGTTTCTTTTAAGAGCCCTTATTATTTCTCAGTCAGATTTTGAGTGAGGAGCAGCATCACAATACTTCATGTAAAAATAAAAAGTAGTATCACATTCATTACTTAGTGTCCATGTTGTGTTTGATTGTCAGCTTCTGACACGTCTGTTCCATGTCGTGACCAACCAAACCCCTTCCTGTATGAAAATAATGCCTGCTGAAGTGAACTGTGCATACAATCCTACACAGACAGCCTTGTTGATTTATTATCCTCAAATGGTAATTTTCACCATTACCAACAACATTAAGTACTAAAATTAAGTTAAGTCATGTCACATACAACTCAAATTTATCAAATTATGGCACATAAACAATAACGGCCTCTTTATCTGACCTAGCTTAACCATCTATGTAAGTAAAACCAAAAAAATAGACTTAGGTTGTGTTATTTCATATGCAGAGTATTTCTGATTAGTTTGGTTTCAGCACTCACCTACATGACATTCATGACACCTCATCACCAATGTATTGCACACCATTGTCAAAACTACAACCTTATGGAATAATGCTATGAAATTAAATTAAAACAAAAGGAAATGTAAACCCAAATTAATCTCAAACAAAAAGGAGAAGAAAAGCTCAAAATGTCAGTTTTAGTTCAGTGCTGGATTCTTAGCTGCTCATGCTGCACTTTACTTTTCCTAACAGAAACATTACCGAACTCCTTTCTCCAGCTGCTCTGCTCTAAACTACACAAGTGCTAAAATGATCTGTGGGCAGGCGACGCCAAATTCAGCTGATGTGGTGGTATGCAAGCAGAAATCACACAGTCAGAATGACTGGTCAATGTCAGCACTTCTCCCTTCACTACATAGTTCAAAAAAATAAGACACTTCAAAAAATACACTAGACTCAAAAGCCAAATCTTAGAAAATTATTAAATGCCCTTATTATGTATGCCATAAATTAGCACTGGATCTTAATAAAGTCCAAAGATTTCCTGAAATTAAACAAAAACAGATGCAGTATGAGGAAAAAGGTGCATAGGTTTGCAATTTTTCAAAACTGAAAACAGTCCCTTGGTTCACTAGAAAGCTCCAGATTGCACATTCATAGCATTAGCAGGCAGTTAACGCCGCACTTGTTATTTTGTAATCACTAACTCACTCATTCAGCAACCACTGATATCATTAAACATCATTTTACTGACATCCCCTGTAACAGAGTTAATGTTACAAAGTACCTTGACGAAAATAATAATTAGAAATTCCCACACTGATAAACCTCAAAACTATTTTCATCAGCACCTTTTCTTCAAAGGTGCATGGTCCCGCAAAGATGTACTGACTAAAGACGTACACTATCAGAGTTTTTCTGACCCAGGGGATGTCTGTCTGTCTAAACTCCAATGGATTCCTTTACTTATACAGTCCAGCAGCTAATTCAACCACCACATCCAGCTGATATGAAGTCAAACTATGTTGATGCAGTTGGAACTGCCGGCCGTTGCCCTCTTGCTGCAGTAGGTGAAGCCGCTGTGATTGGTGGAGGACCCGTTCATGTGTGATGACTTCAGCTCCATCTGGCATGCGGCGATGGCTGCGTTGAGCTCTACCTGAGCTCGATGTACGACATAGAACATCAGCCCGATGCTGATGACAATCTGCACAAGACACATTTCCATTTAATTATACTAGGATTTTACCCCCACAACAACACTTAGTACACACAAAGACTGTATAGAAAGTAAGAAACGAACATAGCCTCCTGGTTTTAAGAATGAAGCCCAGGAAAGAGGACAGATGTAGTAGCTAGCCACCAGGGGGCGACTTCATTGTTTACCTTTTTCCTGAGGAGTTAAAGTCTCAATATCTAGTTTCAGCTCTTCTTCAATAGAATATGAATGCCATTTTATAGATTAAGTTCCTATTAGAGGGAAATAAATGATAAACATGGCACATATGAGTAATTGACAGCCTGGTTGCAGGTGGTGTCTGAACTTCCACAAATATTCAACCCTCAAAATCAGACTTTTGCACCCAGAAGTCTATGTCCACTTTTTATACACTGTATTTCAATACACATTAGCCGAGCAGCACATCTACAGCTCAGTGATTAAGATATAATGTTCTGCTGAAGCTGCACAAAAATATAAAAACTACAATTTGCAATTTTAGGGGAGTTATATTTCTGCGTACTAAGCTGGAAACAGCTGGCAGGCAGCCAGTGTAGACTTTGCTTCCCAAAGGTTAATTTTCCAAAAATGTAAAACAATTTTTTTATAGCAATGCAAGACCAGAATAACTTTAGTAGTAAAAACTGGGTCTGCCAATAGGTTGTGTTTAGTTTATTTTTCATAAACCTAATTACTTAGTACTTTCCCATTAGGGATGAATGATTTTTGGAAAATATCTAATTGCAATTTTTCTCATGTCACAATTTTGATTTGATTTGAATTTTTAGTCGAACGTCAGCGTAACACTTACAAATTGTGATGGAGCATTAGCGCAGGATACCATGAAAATATACTGGACTAAATATTCTAATATAAAGGTTGAGAAGTTTGTTGTAACACAAATATTTTTTTTCAGCATGCATTTATTACATTAATTTGGAAAGATCACAGTAGGATGAAAATAAAATGATAAATTTCAGCCTTATGTCGCGTCGTTTAAACTTTAAAAATTTCATTTCGATTTGAAAATTCATTGCTCAGCCCTGATAGTAATGGCCGCAAAATAAAACAAAACTAGTAATAAAGTTATTAGTTGTTCTAAAACATAACAAGTCTGTTTTAATTCATTTTTGGTCAAATCACCAAATTAAAAAAAAAAAAATTAACATTTTCTTATTAGCAGCCTGTAAAAAAAAGCTGTCACGAGAAGATGTGGCAAGGCAGTGCCACAAAACAATTTAAGAAGATCAATCTTAAGAGAAATGGACTTTGTTTACATGTGAATGACAGGAGAAAGGCTGAACCATCGAACGAGGCAGAGATAAAAAAAATGTCTTATAGACAAAAGACAATCCAGATCCTTTTTTGTTGTTGTTAGGACTGTTGCTGTTCTACTATGTGCTTGTATGTGCGAGGCAAAAATAACAATTAAAAAAAAATAAACTAAAAAGAGACATTCCTAAATATTCTTGGTATGATTATCAGTTCCTGTGGAGACTCCCACTGCTGCACGAAACGCTGATACATACTGGATATTGAAGTGAACCTTGAGCTCTGTGAACTTTACACAGAAGCTTCCTCAACACTTGTGGGAATTAAATGACACCGAGCAGGTGTTGAGGATATCGTGGCAACTTAAAATGACCTTTGGAGCAAGACGGAATTCTGGGCATCTGTTGCATATCTCTTTTACCTTGACATGTGTTTTGTTTTTTGTGAGCAGGCATGGGACTTCTGCTCCACCACCTGAGCTAACCAGAGTTCCAAGCTGACAGGTTTTTAAATCACTGTTTAAACGTGTTTAATAAGAAATCTAAAATCTTTATTGGTTCTTAAATTATACAGTTCTTTTGGCACATTTCTTTATTTTGTTATGTCTTGCTTTGTTCTGTGCTTTTTGTTTTGAATAAAGAGTTTGTAAATGACTATGATTATCACTAACATGTCTGTAAGGTTTACATGATGTACTGTAGTCATTTCTATAAATAGGAATTTATAGAGCAGATGCCTTGCTTCTTGTTCTTTTTGCATTACAGCACAGATGGAAAGACTTGACAGGCAGGAAATTTTCACTAGAGCACGAAACAATTGTCCACAATGGTGAACCAGTAGAACGTTTCATCTTGAGGGTGTGACAATCCAGCAGGATCTGTTAAATTATACTGTGCTTGGACAAACAGGAACAGGTGTGTCACCCACTGTCTTCACATCACTATATAAGTGTGTGGAAACATATAGGTGTAACAAAGTGTTTTATTTTAAGTTATAAATTGACCATTCTATGGCTTCACTGATAACATATCAGGTATTTATCTATACATATAAAATTGTGTTCTCTGTTGTTTTTTTTTCATTTTTTTGACATTAAAAGGTCACTGTTAATGCATATTTTACATACTGTTTGACATCTTTAATTTACTGTCTACTCACCTGCAAGCAAAACACAAAGTAGCCACTGATGCTCTGCTCAGCGATGACGTCCTCCATGGTGCGAAGGGTGGTGCCCAGGTAGGAATTGAGAAGCTGGGTGGGCAACAGGCCCACAGAGGAGGCCACCAGGTAGTTTGGCAAGGACACATCTGTGATCTGGAAATGGACCCAGTGATAAGAAACAGGATTTAAACTTAAAAAAGTGACTGAACTTAATTAAATGCTGTGATCGCTCTGATTTTTATCAAGATACAAAAGCAAGTGAACAAAATATTTTATGTTCTATTATACATTTATATTTAGGATTACAGTTCAAGTTTTGTGTAATATTGTTACGTAATTTCCACTAATAGTGTTTCAATAATAAATAATAATAAAATCTTGCTGATTTAAGATTTCCATTCCTGTACCATAGTTTATTTTTAAATAATAAAGAACTAAATATATGCTATTGAACCTATGGGTATGGAACGGTCAAAAACAATTTGGTGTCTGACTGAATATTTTACTTGGTTTGATCAGGAAGTTGATCACAAGACATTTTGTTGTTGAATTCATTAAATTTCAATTATAGCAGAACAACTAAAATGTATTTAACTGATGTCACAGCAGCATTTATTCCTCAGATGCGTTATGGATATATTTCATGTGACAATAACAACTGTTTTCAAACATTTTACACAATTCACAAGACAAGAAATAGTAATCTTTACCAAAAATAACATTCTGCAAAATCCTGCTTTGGCAGATTAACATATTCTAAGTACCATCTGGTCTAATTGCCTTGAATAACATCACACTTCCAGCTCAGTGTCTCAATTCATGTCTTGATGCTGACACCTAAATATAAACAAGTGCTAGCATCACTGTCACCCATCAGCTGATGTACATCTGCTGACTGCTGACTGTGTGATGATGTGACCTTGGCCAAGTTACTGTGGCTGACAGCAGCATGTCACGGACTGTGGCATGTTGCCGCAGGACACTGCCTGTGCTAAAATGTTGTCAGGGCTAAAAAACATTTGTGCTAAATCAACCCAAGTGTCTCCTTGCAGTAATAAAATCTAAACCTAGTCTCTTATTGTGTCTGTATGTTGCTTGTATGTAACAATGAACATTATGTGCTTCTCTCACGTAGCTGCCCTTTCTCCTTGAAAGACTGGTACTGATGTGTGAACGCCATGTGACAACACAGTCACAATGCCTTCAGCTAATCTGCTGGCATGACATGCAGGAAAAGAACAAAGAATGTTTTCTCTTTCTCTCAACATCAACCCTGAGTTGTGAAGCACATGTCCTCTGAAGTCTCATCCCTTCCCTGGAATCTAGCAGCTGACTCATACAAGAGCTAGCTGTTGGTATTTTTATAACCACATGAGAATTCCCTCAGAACATCTTACTTGTTTCTAAAAGCCTATGTGTATCAAGTTAATGTGCAAATTCAAATGAAAATTAAAGCAAGCAGAGCTGACCAGCCCTTGCTAGACGCTGGCTGGCACAGCTGTGCATTGTTGTAAAGAATAGAGACTTCACAAAAGTAAAAGATATAATTTCTTGCATGTTTGTGTGGCAAAAAATGAGAGACACGTACATTTTGAAGCACTTCCTGTGTTCACTATATGTCACTGTCACTATATCACAATATTGACATAAAGTTGCCTTTAGGCCGGGACTCTTATCAAACCAAATGCATCAAGTTTGAAGAAGATCAAAGAATGTACACTGAAGTTAAATCCAAAGGAGAACATAATATGTGATTTCCTGTGACCATTGGGTGGTGGTTATGAAAATACAGTGTCGTATTTTCATAACCACTGAACATCCTACATGTTTCTAAAAGTCTATGTATATAAAGATAATCAGCCAATTCTAGTGACAAACATCCCATTTCTGGGATGGATGCAGCAATACAGGTCCAAAACCGTGCTTATAAACATGTACTGTATGTAGAAAATTGTGACCGAATAGTAGAAGCAATGCTGTTTCCATTTTTGTTGGAACACACATAGGGTTTACCCTTTGCAATGACTGGTTAAGCACAAGGTCTGTGTAACATTAAGTCCCCAACTGCCTCATTAGCTCATTATGATGGCAGAGTGATGGAGCCAGTCCAGCAGTGATAAAGTTTCTACAGCTGTAATAAAATCCATGAGGATCAAAATATATTTGCTGCACCCTCAAAGGATTTACTAACAATTTTCCTGAGCTGTCTCATTGTTTTACTAACTGCTGCAGTCTCTGTGATGTTTTAGGTTACCCGCTATAATGTAGCAACATCCACTTCAGCAGAAATAAGTGGGGGTCATGGTGAAATGTAGCCTCCCCCACAGATAGTGCTTTCCAAGGGCAAAGCAGACAACACATTTCACGATTCCTTTGTAAGCCAATACAGGTGTAGAATTACTCACTAATGGTTAGTTTCATTTTTTATTGTCAGGTATAAGACCATAAAGATACAATATCAGCCCAGCTTAATAATGAGCCTCTACGTAGGATTAACTGTATGTGTGCCGATAGAACCTGAGCTAGGTCAGAAGAAGTGTTTTTATTTAAACCAATTTCGGTCATAAAACCAGAAGCTACATAGTGCCAATACTGGTGATGCAGATCTTAGTGACATTATTTAAAGGTTGAAATCCTATTTGGTGCAACTTTGGTATCTTGCTTCTTTGTGTACAGGCACAATAATAGAGCAGGGTAATAAAATAAAACAACATTTAGCTTTAGAATTTACTGCTATTTAGTGTTCCAATTTCATAGCTGACATATCCCTTGTGATGTTTACTGTAAGAGGTTATCATTCAGTATCCAGAGCCCACTGCAGCTAAAGCCAAACCTATCACCATGTTGCTGAAATGTCTTAGTAAATCAATCACCCCAGAAAACTGGTTTTGTGTCATGCAATTATTGTACTAGAGAAGCATGAACAACTTTATGCTTTGAGCTATCAATGCCTTTCCTCTTCATTACTTAACCCTTCTGGACATTTTCCCTTCAACCCTTTGAAACTCATTATAGTTACTTTTCATGAATGATGCAGTTTTGAGTTATGGGTAAAAGAAGTGTCACTATGGATAAAAGGAGAGTCATTGTAATGCTTCATAAGATAATGGCTTCTGTTGCATTTCCTACTTGTTTTCTGGTATGTCAGTTTTTTTTTAAGAATGTGGCTATTGCAAAATCAGATGTTGTTTAAGTAGGCTTGATTCCAATTTAGCTAGAATAAACTGAACTTTGTCCAAAGTCTGAACAATTAGTATAGATTATGTGCACATCAAAATAAAACAATTAGTTTAAACAAATGAGAAAATTGTAGATCTTATAGTTAATAATTGATGTCCTTAGGCAACATGCTTTTCAAAGCAGCATCTCAAATGATTAATTAATTTCCATTCTCTAGGGACTGGCAGAGCAGGGATGACACAGGAAGCAATGCATGTAGACTTAGAGCTAAACCCTAGACCTTCCCCTGTCCCCAACATTAAGAAAACAACTTTCTTTTAAAAGTTAAATCGGTCCAAAGCTTTTTTTTTCCGAATGTCTGTAGGTAATTTGTTGAACCATCTTCTGTGAGGTTTATGAACTCTGCACTTGACAGGCTCACTGTTTTGAGTGGTTGAGTGTTTTGAGTCTGCGGCCACCTAACGTCCACCTTCAGTGAAAATGAAAAATTAACAACACATACTCATACTCACCGAGAAAACTGCATTTTGAAGCCCGAAGGGAATGGGGGTGAGTCTCGCTAAGGCCACAACTTTGAGTCCACTTCCTCCCTCAACCACTCGTATGACAGCGCTGAGCTGTTCACTGTTCCCAACCTTATTTAGGACCCAGTCAGTCAATAAGCGCTTGCACACCAGATGTGCCACAAAAGTCCCTATCAAAACGCCCACCATGACTAGTCCCATGCCCAGCACAAAGCCATAGAGGTAGCCAGCTGCCACATTAAGAACAATATATCCCCATCCACAAGGGAATGACACAATAATCAAACCAATTATGAAGAGAAAGGCTCCAACAAGGCTGTCTAAGCTCTCCACCCACAGCAGGAGGTCCTTGAGGTATTGGCGCACAAGGGCAACAGAGGAGAAGCACACAGCAGTCAGAATGCAGGCCAGCAGAGCACTTTTGAAGCAAAAGGTGGTGATGCAACATGGATGCCTGAACTCTCCACTGGAGAAACTTGTCCCCGCTGAGTCAATAATAACCTCAGGGTCGCCATCCGACTTCACTATACCAGCCCCTCTCTCATCAAAGGCGCTGCATATCAGTATGTCAATCTTGTCACACTCATCTGTGGCAGTTCTCTGCAGCCAGCGGTTCAGCTGAATCTGTGCCTTGCCCACCGCATGCTTGACGAGCTTGGTGAACAGCTGCACTGTCGTGGCCCCTGACGCAGACATGTTGATCTGCAAACAATGTCTGGGGAGTGTCCGACCTAGAGACAGATGTAACGTCAGATGTTTCAGCCAGTCCAGCGCAAGTCCATGGTTCACGTCGTCAGTTACTGGGTTTCAACAGACAAAGGTCCTTAAAAAGTTAAAAGAAGATGGCTCCAGCAATATCACCTCATTACCATGCAAATTCAGGAGCAATTATATAGTGAGACATAGAAATTAAATCTCTCACTTTCCTTGGCCATTACATGAGCTGTCCAATTTATAAGTATTTATCTTGGGTACACTAGCTGGGCAAAGTGCCAGTCCATTGTCTTGAAAGTGCCACTTTTAAAGTCTCTGTTTAAAAATCTCGCCATAATGAGGGTTGTCCCCCCTCAGCTCCAAGACGGTGCAGTCAGTGGATGGATGGAGCTGTCAGAACAACAAAGAGACAAACAGTGAGACATCACCAATCAATCCAACACTTGGACTGCAATACTGAAAAATGTAACCGTCACTGCGAGTCAACATGTGCTATAAATATACGACAGGAGCTTTATATACAGTACATATTGCAAAGGCTATGTGAACTGCAGTTGGGTTTAGATTATTAGGTTTTTGCTTTTTATTTAAAATTTTAACTTGTTTTCGGATTTGTTTGTATTTATTTCAACAATCCACGTAGTAAATGATGTTTTTGTTCAGGGTGGTAGATATTTATGTATTTGTTTTAACAAACACTGTTGTTTAAATGGAGATAATGCAATTTTTTTATCATTGTCTGACTGTCTGTGTCTCCGTTAGCAGCGAAGCCTAAGCAGAAAAACATCAACACAGGATGCTTAAGTATTTCCTTGTTTATCGAAAGTAATTTAATCATTGCAATGTTAAACGACGTAATCGCATATCGCGTTTTTCAAATATCGTTCGGCCCTATTCAAAACTTGTTTGGGCTGAGATGTGGTGCAGAATCACCTACTTTGATAAAACCACCAGTTTCACATCAGGCTAACTGTAAAACACTAGCATCAGCAAGGCTAACTTACTCTCGCGGTTAGCTACTCGCGGTATGGATAAAGTCCTCAGCTGCACATCAGAGTCATAAAGCTCCGGCCTGCAGCTCCTCTTCACAACAAACAACAAAGCGACGCACGGAAAATTCACACGTGAAAACGCAGGTGGTGTTGCTCCGCTGACTGGGTGGTGGTGCTGATATTGTCGCTCCTATGAGTTGAAGCTGTCGTTTCTGCTGTCGGAGCTCAGGCTCTTTCACACCGACCACTGTTTGTGTCCCAGAATGCCAAGTAACCCCAGGCCACGTGACAGACCGTGGCACCTCCTCCACCAATCAGAGCGCTCCCGGTAGTCATCGCGAGATTTCACCAAGGCTTGTGTTTGTTTTGGATCAATTATCCTCACACGGTTCTGTGGTCTGACACCTTGCTGCCACATAAGCAAGTACAGCTGTTACGTAACACATACATCGTGTTCGCATTCTAGGTCCCATAAATTAAAGCAGATACTTGATAAATACTGGATATAAAATGACAAATGTACAGCAGGTGAAACAGCCAACAGTGAGGGAAGTTCACTCTGATGAAGTCAGCATTTTTGTGAAGGAATTCATTTTACATCCTAAGGCTAAGAAAATCCACACACTAATTACACTAGGCTCCTCATTTGTTGTTGTCACATCTGCAGAGTAAGTTGAATAAGAAGTATAAAATTATTTTTTAAGCTGGAGTATATTATAAGTGGAACTATAGTACTTAAGTACAACATTCTAAACATTATATGTTATAATATTGTGATTGTAAATGTAATTGGAGTATAATGGAACAGATTTCATATTGACATTCTCCTATAAATCTATCTTTTATCCAGTATGTGCAGATAGTTTTATAGTAGCCTGGATCTCCCTCCCTGGCTCACTAAAAACTTCAATTCTTAATGAGGTGAGGTGAAGCAGTGGTATGTCTGCTTCTCATCACTGACGTGCTCTCACATGATTCCACTAGATGGCACTGTTACACAGGTCTCATAAGGAACCCTGGCAAACTGTTTATCACAATGCTGATTTCATGTGTTACATTTTAATTTTCAATTTGTGTCCCTCCCCCCCACACACACACACATTTACCTCACAATGTAAGCAACAACATTCCGTCTCATTGTCAACAAAAACCCTCAGTCCAAAATAAAAAAAAGAGAGAGAGAGAATGGAAGAAATAACAATAACGAATGACAAAATGACAAATAACAATAACGAATATAGAAAGTGACAGAGCTTTTGTAAACCTCTTTAAAGGTGTATCTCTTCTTTGAAAATGCCCAGTGATCTCGATCACATTCTTACACCTGTGCGGAAATAATGTATAACGATAGAAAATTATGACTTGTTCTGTCTGTTGTTTTGTGTGCTTGACCTAAATATGAACAAATAATGATTATTATTTTGTGTCATTTGTGCATTAAAAAAAAACATTGGACTCACACCTTGACAAACAGTCAAGAGCCTTCCACGGCAGGAAGTGTAATCATCTATTTGTCAAAATAAAAGCACGTACATATAAAATAAAATGGCTGTGGGAGTGAACCTGAGAGCTTTCTATGAATTATGCGCAAAGCATTCAGGTCATTTTAAAGTTTTTCATACTTGCAGGTCAGGCATTGTATCAGTTTTTATTATCGCATTAAAGGGTTAATGGCGGCACGTCGGAAGTGGCGTGTTTTTATTGTGGAGGGTTTGACAGCAGCTCGGAGTCGCTGCTTGACCAGTGGCTGTGTGGTTCATATAAAAATATTGAGAGCGCGCACATTCCCCCCGCAGTTCACTCCTGGAGGCACATCTGGAAGATGGATTGTTCAGAGGAGGTTCAGTCTGTATGTGAGGAGCCCAGCGCTCAACCGGAGATAAAGAAGGGGATGTCGATTTTCATTGATGTAAGTAAAACTATGCAAGAACAACGTGAATGTAGAATACTCCACTAATGATGACAGTGCCGTGTTGGCACTTCTCATGTTTGTTTTTCTAA
>JAFBJR010000113.1:6032500-6106804 GCA_016785285.1 Brachirus orientalis | reverse complement strand
ATATCAGATATATCAGATGACTTAAAGTGAATCTCTTTGGTGGAATGAATGGATTTGACAAGCCTGACCTTTAATTTGCTTCACAGTTTGAAAAGCTGCCCATCCATTTATGTCACTGTTCCACACCAAATCTCATGTTAATGAAAAACTAAAGGTTACCTTTTTTTTTTGATTAAAGTCAATGAGTATAATCTCATTGGCCTAATAAGCCAAATCCGTGGTGCGAAGAAAATCACACTGAAATGTGAATCCAAGTTTTTAGTTAACTGAATTAATCTTATGTCGACTTTCTTTCTTTTTTACATCACTTGAATCAGTATCAGCTCATTGCAGTATATTTCTAAGCACTTGACTCTGAAGAGCTTCTCCCTCCTCTGTTCCATGGCTCTGCTCTGTATCTGCCACCTAATTGTATTCCCCACATTCCTGCACTCTTCCATGACATTTTCTTTCACCGTAAACCTGCTTGCTGCCTTTGGGTGTCTGATAAGAGATACAGGAGTGGATGCACACACGGGAGGTGAGATTCATCTAAAGTGGGAAGTCGAATCCGTCACATCACCTGTCTCACTGATGTTGAAAAGAAGCTTCGTCTTCAGACTGACACGGAATGAAATAATGTTTAGAGGAGAGCTGCTCAACTGAGTCTTGATTCAGTTTTTTTCTGACATTCTGCTGTATGAGTTTCTGCCTCACTCGGCTGTGTGAATCGTACTACACTCACAAACACAGAAAGACATTTTCAAACATCACTACCTACTTGTACAGGCATGTGTGTTTTCTGAATCCTTTGGATGCTGCTGTGGCAGATTTCCACATTTGGGGAAAATGTAGATTTAACTATAAGTGTAGGAGATAATATTAAGTTAATTTAGTTTAGATGATTAATGCAGCTTTACATATTTTATGTGAATGGTTAAAGGAGTTAACCATTGGCCTTAAGCACACCCTAGTAGTGACTCTTGTGTGTGGTAGCATGGACCTTTGATGTTATATGACAGCTATGAGAGAAAGTATGTATTGATGATGTATCCCCAGTTTGACGGGTGATAGCAGCTGTGCTTGGTTTGATGTGAAAAGGTTTTTTTTGTTTGTTTTTTTGACCGTTTTTGTTACTGTTAAAGTTATGAATCGTCATCTACAACATGGAAGATCAAAAAAATATTTTCATGTTCTGTTGATCTGGGAGAAGCTTGAATATTTGTGGATGGAAATATAAGCTGGATGTACAGGAAGTGGAAAAAATGTGCAGAGTCCTTACATGACTCTTCTGTGATTTGGGGAGTAAGGAAGAGAAAAGTCAAGCCCATCGAATCCTGCCTACTGCTAATAACTTTGAGTGGCCTTGAAATTAAGTTTTAGGTTTACCACTACAATAAGTATCTTTTTGCCTTTTTTTGCAAGAGTAACCAATGATTAGTGTAATTCATTATGGAGCTCTAATGATTTATACTACGCTAAACTAAACATTAACTGCATATCAGTGTGAAGAAATATACAAATCGTGAGTTAATGAGAGTAAGAAGAAGAGTCACACTGAAAAAGACCGATGGAGAGCTGATTGAAGTAGGGCAATTTCCATTTTTAATTCATTTGCACAGTTTTCTTGATTAATTCAGGTATTATTTGGCCCATGACAACATTAACATACCCATACAAATACTCCATATATTATCTCCAAGCCTCAGGAAATCTCCTGAATTGACTTCCACTCAACCAGCCAGAAACCAAGATGTATAGAAAGTCAAGAAAAAGATAAAAAATTATCATAATTCTAAATCTAATACCAGCTATGATGTTTGATTGATCTCCAAAATAGTTCCAATCGTAGATTAAACTTAACTGGCCATTTTGTTTTCACATCGCAATTACCGTATCTGTCATGTTCCTTAATTCCTGCTTTGCTCAGTTGCCTGACACTGATAAATAAATTCGTCTGACTCCTTACGGTAATAAAGGTGGATAAACGATGAGTGGCAGGTTGAACAGAGATAGACAGAAAGCAGGTGTTTGTGGATGTCGGACAGCAAAAGGAGGGAAAAGAACTGATTAGCAGGAAATCTTGAGGGACATATACAATGAGTCAGAGCACACACTGCCAAGAAAAAGAAGGTGGTGGGTGCATTTATTAATTTGTGCCTATGCAGAATAGAGCCAAGACATCCTGGCAGGTACAATCCAGAGCTTTTCTCTGGAATTCAAATTAAACACATAAAACACATAAAGGATTATACAGTCAGATTTAGCATGTAGTGTTTGCGTATAAACCATAGGTTGTATTTAAAAAAAATAGTATTCCAGTTTCTTCAGTGATGTCAATCAGAAGGTAAGAATAAAGTCAATAGCCACCAGGATTATTCTTACTGGTTGTGTAAATAACGTTTGAAAGGAATTCTATAATGTTTATGCCAGGAAAGAGTTTCCTGAGGAATCTAGCCTCAGACATTATTGTTTTTTTTACACCTGTTTTAACAAACGTCCCCCATGCCACAGTGACAAGAACATTTAATACACGCATAGAATGTAAACTGAACAGTGAAAAGTAAAGTAAAGTGAAGTCTATGGGGAAATATCTTGAGGCTTTAAAGGTGACGTCATGATCAGTTGCCATGGTTATAAATACATTTTAGATTCTAGATTCATAAGTTCAAACATGACAAGAGGGCAAAATGCTATTCTGAGTTTGGTGGCATCGTGGCTCGAGTCTTCGACAGCTGATGTGGTCACTGCCACGCTGCCTTTCATCTCCTCTGGACTGTGGGACTGCACTATCAATAATTGAACAACACGCTGCTTTCAAGAGTGTGATCAATGATCCCCACAGGCACAAACACACACACACACACACACAATTATTTGAACTTTGATGATGTGAGATCTTTGTTGACACACCTCTTTCTCTGTTTCTTGTCACAGATTTTACGCAGAGCTGATAAGAATGGTGAGTGTCAGACCCCCCCAGCTGGTCGGACTCATCTGTCTGTTACTTCAACGCCCTCCGTTCGTGTGTGAAATCAGATGTACTTTCTCAATGAGATTCTGATCATGAGTCGCTGCTGATACTCTTAGTTTCCATGGAAACAGGAAGCTGACCATGCCACTGAGGCTGAATATCAGAGCACTAATGAAGACAGATATCAAGGATTTTTAATAGTCAGACACTTTTAACATGGCAGGCCACCCTTAATAACTCAGGAGTGTGAGGCTGCAGTTTTCAGCACAAATTCTGCTGGTGTTTCACATTTGCTATCTTGTGCAGTGTCAACATCATAGTTTATTTTGTAGCTAAGTGGAGTCGGAGGGTAGTCTGAATCACTTATCCCGCGTCCCTCAAGCAAAATAGTTTCTAAAATAGCATAAATAAAGAAAATCTGAAATGAGGTGGAAAAAAAAAATATGTGGCTCTCAACCTCTTATGACACAAAGGCCTTGAATTTAAGTTGTCTGAGTCAGATTTATATAATCAAGTCAGTTTTGCTTTTCATGAAGTGAAATAAACTTCTTGTGATAACAGTTTTGATCACTTACAAATATCATCCACTGTAGGGTTCCGTTCGAAAACCCTTTGTGCATTGGACCAAAATAATTAACATTATTACTGTGAGGCGGCAATACTATCAACTGCTCAAATCCACATTATGATCATTTAATATAAATGATTAAGAATTCATTATTCACATGACACAACATGCTTCATTATTCATCATGTATCCCATGCTGTGAGTGATTTGAGGTCCAGCAACCATCAACACATACAAGGCAAGTCCATTCTAGTATTATTTCTGGGCCTCATTGACTGTGAGTCACTGTATAGTCATTTACTTTTGTGTGTGTGTGTTTGCCTTTTTACAACCTTCAAAAGAGCCTCACATCACCTACAGCGTCATGTTGTCTGTGGATGTTTGCCTTTAGACACTAACTTGCCATGTTTTCCTGATTAAACCCCGACATTTGTATTTGTAATGGAGCATCATACCAAAGTGTCACCGTTGCAGCGATTTTTTTTAACAGAACGACGAGGAATGAAGTCAGTACCAATTGACTCTCATTGCCAAATTTCATCAACAAACCTGTGTTTTTAATCTTGATCTATCGCTCATAAAGTAAGTGATGTTTTAGAAATAGGCCACTGGGCCTCACAGTATGATACAGCCCTGACTGAGCTGTCCTGACAATTTGTTGACCACTTGCATTGGTGCTGTGTCCCCAGATGATGGGAAACTGTCCTTTGATGAATTCAAAGCCTACTTTTCTGATGGAGTCTTGACAGCTGAGGAACTGAAGGAGCTCTTCCACACAATTGATACCCATAACACAGAGTAAGTCAATGACATATGCTTTTTTATGTTCATGATGTTTTTTTTATTTTTTTATATTTATTTTTAATATTATTTTTTTGAGCAGTGAAATAAACTTTCTGGTCATGTATCGCTATAAAACAAGTTACTTCCTGTGTGCAGTGTCCAAACGTCATTGGGCAACATGATATCTAAACAACGGTGCACTAAAAAAAAAAAAAACAGAGAGTTGTTTAAAGCTCATAGGCTTAATAATCATTGTGGGAACTCATCTGACAATGGTTTGAATGTAACCTCCACTGATTTACACGCTACACTTTAGAGTATATAAAAGAAGCATGGTAACACTGCGACTTACTTTGCCACCCATACTGCGAGATGTGAGGTATACGTTGGACCATTATTTGCTTTGAGAGTTTCCCAGTTCATTTTTTGTGAGCTATAAAAAAAATGGTGTTGACATGCTTTAAAGAAGCCTGTTGTCTGTTTTTACCTGTCGTACAGTGCACGTCATATACTGCGGAATATCCTGAAGAAAGTGACATATATAAAAATTGTAATTAATACAATATGGAGTGAAATATTTATTCATAAGCACAGTATTGTTGTAGTGATGACAGATGAGGGTATGTAGAGAAGCTCTCCAGGCAGTGTGGGTGTGTGATGTCCCTCTGCAGGACACTAGAGACTCATGACCAGCCAATATTACAACTGTGCACTACCATCTTATTGTTAAAGTATATCTTCTTTCATACATTTTCTTTAAAATACCACTTGTACTCAGTGTATTACTATTATTATTATTATTAACTTCATTATTGCCAATATTAGTATGCACTGAGTCATGTTCATTCACTCGCTACAGTGGGTGAGCAATTGCATTGCTGTAAATCACAGAATTATTTTAGCAGTGTTTGTAGTGTACTGTATGAATGCAGTACCGGCACTTATTAATTTATTATTTCGAATGTCAACACTTTTATTTGTGTTATCTGTCCAGTTCAGTATTATGGCCCCTAATAATAAATTCTCAGGGTGCACTATGTGACATTCACCTGTTCTCATGACAGTCTAGGGTTTGTTCCCAGCGCGTAGACTTTTTTTTAATTGTTAAACAAGTACAAAATCTATCCGGCAGATGATCCACTGTGGCGCCCCCTAATGGGAGAAGCCAAAAGAAGAACAACAGTTTAGTTTAGTTTATTCACTGACGCCTTGCCACATTTGTGTCGTGGAGGACAGCAAAATAACAGGACACTTGAAAAAAAAAAGACTGTGTGTTTGAAGTTTAAATCATTGTTGGAAATGTTAAGCATAATCTGAATATACAAGTTGGCAAAATGTGACACATAAATCCAGTTTTTAATCCAGACTATATATTGAAATAAATAGGTTTGAGCATCCATACATCTTCTGGTATCTTTTATTTACTTAGGATTTCCATTATTTAGTGTTCAGTGATTTAGTAATACCGTCAGAAATACATGCCTCATATGGATAAGAGGAGTACTGGTACTTATTTATTCCCACGTGCTGCATAAGAGCAATAGTAACAAAGGGTCTTTTCCTTTCTTCCCAAGTCACATATTGTTTTCATGCATTTCTTTATCACTCAGCAACTAAATTATTCCATTAATATTTTTTTTTTACCTAAATTCTCAAGTCCCTCCTCTCCTGATCCAAAGGCTAAGAAAGTAGATGCAAGTACACACAAATCAGTGCTTTGTATTTAATGCGACTTGAATGTCTTACTCAGTCAACCAAGAATGTGTGGGGATTGGTATTGATGTTTCCCTCTTGTGCAGCTTTGTTCTGTACGCTGCCTTTTAGACTCTCGTCGACAGTTGATCCAGCGAACTGTCACACACGAGGAGGCGGAGAGATAACTGTCATGTCAGGAGTATAAACGCAGATCAACAGACATTAGCTGAGGTGATAAAGTGACTGGAAGAAGCACTCACTGGCCAGTTAAATGGCAGGAAAATGGCCAGTGAATTAAGGATATATTTGATTAGATGGGTTTCATGGAAATACTAATAAAGTGAGTTGAGGTGTGTGTGCCTCAGGCTGCACGTTAGAGGAGAGACTTCTGTAGCAGCTTTGGTTATTCATATGTTGTCCCTAATTTCAAAATAAATGAATCAATAAAACCAAATCAATTATCATTAACTGAATCTCTCTCTCTCTGTCTTTTCCTCTTCCAGCAATGTGGACACAGATGAACTCTGTGGTAAGTTGAGTCTTTATCTTAGTAAAATCAGCTTTTACTAAGTAGCTGTGTGGTTCTTTTTTTTGCGATTTATCTTGTTTTACCTTGCAGTCAGAAGCAGCTCAGACTCAAATGCTTTTTGACATTTTCTCACTAGAAGGAAAGAACCATGTTGAACATGGTCACATGTGAACAAACGCTGCAGGCTGTGTGTCCGCTGCGTCACAGTAATGGTGCTTCAACACAGCGCCTTAAAGCCATCTTCTGTGTTTGTGTCTTTCTGCTGTGAAGAGTATTTCTCCCAGCACCTTGGTGAATATGAGAACGTTCTCGCTGCCTTAGAAGACCTGAATAAGTCTATACTGACGGCAATGGACAAAACAAAGAAGGTAAGACCTGTACCTTTTTATTTTTGATTCAAAGAAAGCTACTGACTCATATATTCTCCGTCTGTGGCTTTTTACAGTCCTGGTGAACTTACTTTAAAAGCTCTGTCCCATTGGACCACTGAGTCAACAGCAACACCCACATTACACTCTTTTCATTTATAAAAAGCCAAAAAATTCCACACTACTCCGATGCTTTAAGTCTCAGAAAAGTTTGAAGATGGTGTTGGTTCAAATTGTAGTTGGAAAATTTAGAACTGCATTATATTCTGGACAGTTTATGGAGACCTTTAAAAATGATGACATTGACCTGTTTTTTTTTAATTCAGAATTCACTATTACTATTATTGGTTTTATTATTATTTTTATTATTATTATTCAATCAGAAGTCTGAAAACAAGCGATGAGATGCAAAACCTGTTCGAAAACATGCCGTGTTGTGTTACACATTATCTGTTCCTGCTCACACAGTGTATCTGTTTCCATCCCTGTGACATACTGTACATGGAAGACACACGCCTCCGCACAGCAAACATCGCACTGACATCTCATGTCATGCCCATAATTATAATTCTAAGCGATGTTTGATTTACTCACAGTGTGTGGCGTGAGTGGCGTGCTACAGCTCTCTCCCAGCATGCTCCTGTGCTGCCCAGCTGGCTTCCTCAGATCTCCCATTAGTCACATTTCCATCACAGAGCATACAAGGACGAGCCAGTGCTTATTTATGCTACTAATGAACCAGCAGCACAAAACATGTTGTGTTCTTTTTGGGGTTGTAGCCAACATAGTGGATTGTGGCAGCATTACTAAACAAATATGTTTTAAAAAAGTCTTACTCTTGGTCTTACTCTGAGATAAGGAGTGGAGGTAAATGATCAGAGGTGGCAAAAGAAAAAGGGACTGGAGGGATAAATAATAAATATGAAAGGAAAAAATGCACACATGACACACGCCGTGATGCTGAAATCACCTGTAAGATCTGCACTGAAGTAGACTCGTCTTATAGTGTGCCTCTTTCAGAAACAGTGTGGGAGCCAAACCTCTCATTTGGCCGTGTTTGTTTTTCATTAGCAGAGAAGCAGGTTACATATGCCAACACACCTGAAAACGGCGGTGACAAGTGGCAACAAAAATCCGCGGGAAAAGTGTACAGAAAAAAAATGTGTCACATAAAACAGTATAATAAACACATTAATTTAGCTGATGAAAATAAATATATACCCCTACATGTAAAGGTTATTTTCTGACACAGATTTCATCAAGGTTGGACTTGGGCCACATGTATTTTTTTTTCAATTCTTTCCCAACATTTCTTTAATCAAAATGTGCCAAACTGTAATGAGGTGTGAAAATCTAATTGCACCTCAGATAATTTTCCTTTCTCCAAGAGACTAAATGAGAGCTGGCTCTTGACAAACACAAAACAGAACAAATCCATTTTTTCCCCTCTAACACACTGTGAAGGGACAACCTCATGTCCCTTCACAGGCGTAGACTACAGTAAGGATAAGGATAAATGTCTAAAAATGTTCAGGGGTCTTTTTTGCCAGTGGCTCCTTCTCACAAACCATGTGAGATAACAAAGACAATCCCACATTACAACTAGACACATTACAGTTGACCATGCGACACAATTAAAAACTGCTCGTGTTAAATTCACCCCACGTCTCAGGTGAACCTGCAGAGGGGTCCATGTTCCAACATTTGTTTGGGTTTCTTATTACCTCACTAATGTTTCAGAGATCAGGGGTTCAATTCCTTAACCTAAAGGCCGCTGCCGCCTCCTTTTACTAGCGTATGTGTGTTCAGTTGTGAGTCTGAAGTCTGTGTCTGTGTCACCGCAGACACAAAAACAAACCATTGTTACAGTATACTGAGAAACACAGGGAGTCGTATGGAACAGCATTGTGTTAACTGGTTTGACAGTGGTATGACATTAATGGGTATTTAGTCATTTAAAGTTTTTTAGTACTTTTTTGTTCTTAATGAATACAGCTTCATTTTTGAACCTTTTTTTTTTTTTGCATAATGAATTCACTTTTTTTGTTGTTGTTGTTGCTCAGCCATCATAGTGTTTATATACTGTAAATTCAAAATATAACCACCACAGACTTGTTTTAAACTTTCCATTTGGTTTAAGAGTAGACCGGTGCACAAAACTGTGCATCGTTACGTTGCAGGACTGTGTATCAAGATGTACAGTAGATATTTGTGATTCGATATGATAACAGAAGCCATAGAAAAAAGCAACAACCTTTAAATCACATACTACTCTGGACTGTGATTTCACACTGCTGTCTCCCTGGGGCCTTTTTCAAAGTGTGTATTCCCTGAGGTCTCAGATGTAGTTCCCTCTTCAAAGCGAGTGTGAAAGGTTTCTGAGACACAGTAAAAGAGGGATATAATGATCATGTTCTGTATTTCCCTCTGTGATCACTAACAGATGCTGCCTTAGGCTCAGACTAAAGCTCAGTCGTCTCTGCTGAACCAAATATATATTTGAGTGGGTGGTCTTTGGCTGTGGATGTGTATGAGGGAGAACTGCATGTGTCTTAGGTGTTCCAAAGTATATGAAGAGCTGTGTGCCTCTAAATCACAGCCAGTTATGTTTGTGTTTTAGTGTGGCTACGCTTATAGAAAGCTATTTACAGATTTCCGCAGCAAAACCTCCTTTCTTTCCTGTCGCTGCAGGTCTCAGGTGTTTCTCCGGCACTTCAGGGGCTGTTGAATTAGGGCTCAGTATAGAAACATTAAGCACAGTCAGAGTTGGTTTAAATAAAGGGAGATTGAAATTAATTTTTAAATGTGGATTAGTTCTTACCAAAAAGGGGCAACTGACCAACTGACAATAATAATAATATTAATAACTGTAATAATAATAATAATAGTACTTTATATTCCAAAGTGCTGTTTGATAATAAAACATTAACTTCCCAGCCAGCATGCCCATGTGGACCACATTAGCCTTACTGTATATTTGGGGTGATGACATACATGGGTCCCATGCAAGTTTGTCCACAGTTTCCATAGTGGCCCCACTGGTGTTTGTGGGGCCATTGTTACTGAAACATAGGGGCCTGCATAATTTGCCCATAATAAGCCCATGCACACTTAGTACCCTTTCTGGGCTACCTGCATATTACTGTAAGTCTGCATGGATTTGCAGTGAGCAAATTATTCAGGTCCTATGTGGTTGTATATATTATAAACCTTATAGGGCCCACATGGACATGCTGGTCAGGACACTTCATGAAAGACACATCGCATATATATAAGCGTAGCCACACGCATTGAGTCGACTTTTCCTTTATTTTATTTTTTTTTTAATTTTCTATTCCAAAATTTGATATAAACAATGTGGAAGAAACAAGAATGTACTGACATTTTTGTCACCTACAAATATCAAGCACTGAACATCAAGCAGTATTAACCTTTCACCACATTTGGTGACTTTCTGGTGACTCTGCTACCAGCACTTTACAATTATTTTACTATATTTCCAGTTCTAGCATAAGCAGATTGTTCATTCATTTTAAACTGTATACAAATTACAATAAAACACATTTATTTATCCATTATCCAATTACTATAGTGGGTCCCTGCAAATAAAAATAATTAAAGCAGTAAAGCTAAAGCAAATTATTTAAAAAAAAATCCAGTTTAACAATACACTAAAAGGCACAAATAAGCACATCACTGTTATAAACATTATGAAAATATTACTTTATTTCATTATTGTCATTTGCTAAATTACTATGTTACTAGTGAAATATTAATTATAGCCACTTTACCAAATTTGACTGTGGCACTTAAAATTACTGTAGAGCTGAATCTAGCCAGAAATGTATACGAATGTATGATCGTTTTGTCAAGGCACTTTCAGGTGGTTTAAGAAAGCATCTTAGTAAGATTGGTTTTGGATTAATGGATGAGATGGGGTGGATTCATTCATAAAGCAATCCACATTGTAAGGATAGTAGAGTATAATCTGGCAAAGGTTATGTGAAGTGCTGAATAAAAGGCTTTTTTAAGTGTGTGATATGAGCAACAGTGGAGGGTCTGTAACAAAGAACTTGTTTGACCTTTTGTGCAACTAAAAATGAGAGATGAAAGGAAAAAAAAACAGAAAAGAATCAGACAGAATTGAAACAGTTTTGGTGACGTGGACACACACACACACACACAGGTGCAGATCACAGGAGGTAATCCATGCTCAGACGGTAGACAGGAGACGACCTTTACCAGTTTGGTTGTGACTCACTCAGTTAATGTGCATGCATGTGTGCGTGTGTGTCTATTTTCTGTCACAACATCAGAGGATCAAACAAACCTTGTGACCGAAAAACTACATTATTTGAGGTTCCTAATAGGCAACTGCCAAAAAAAGGGATCCTGTGTATTTTGTCTGACATCTTGGAACAAGCTGTTCAGCCTTAGGTTAGATGATGGTGAGAGGACCAATGGGAAAAAGCTGAGAGTAATTATCTGCTCTGTATTCTGAAGAAGCTCATCTTTCTCATGTGAAGACATTTGCTCAATACTGTAATTAGTGTGTGCATGCACATTCCTATTCATGCATTAGTCATTTTCTAATTTAACATGTAGCAATGTTTCCCTTTAAACCTCTTGCTGCTTGAGCACACAAACACCTTTATTGCTGAAAACCGTGGGAGCAGGTGCAATAGAAACTCAGTTGTGCCGATCATCACTTACACCTCTTTGATTTGGATCTGAAACAGTATAGGCTCAGCAAATGAGGCCTCTCTATAATGTAATTCAGTCTGATTTCGATCAGCTTTCCGAAAGAAATACAACAATAATTGTATTCTTCCCTCACAACATGACAACATAGTGCCTGGTTTGACAGAAAATGCCTCATAGTGTTGTGATTTTTACCATGTATGGACCAAAAGAGGGCTCAGAGACAGGAGATAAAAAATGAAGCAAAAGAATTTATTTACAAAAATAAACTAATAAAAATACATAGCCAAATTCTGTCTGAACTGAGGGCGAGGAGACTGGCAGGCATAGGGGGCAGGGCATAGGGTTAAAAAAGGAACAAGGAAAAAATGGTTAGAACACAAACAAGAACGAATAACTGTACGATTGTACCACTTAGGAGACGCGCTGACACCAACAGCCGGCATTTAAGGGCACCAAACAAATCAGGAGATGAGGAGCAGGTGTGTAGGGAGGAGGCTCTGCCTTGCTGCCCAGTCAAGTCTCCTGAAACGAAAAAGCACAGAGGAGGCAGCACAGGAAGTAAAATAGTTAACAAAATAAAAGGGCAGCAGTGAAGACGGACCCTGACACATAGATTTGATTTTGATTGAATGTACTGAAAACACTCTTCTACAAAGTAAAGAATTTTAATTAGAAAATACTGTATTTCATCAGTGCACTTTGTTCTCAGCAAGGGAGTCAAAAATGAAAAATATTAAAGCTGCAGCAATCAATATTTTTTGTTTCAGTGGGTTGAGGGTAATGTGAATGTGGAGGACCATTATTGTAGAGATGAACTCAGTGTGTGTGTCATCTCATTAACTCCTTCTACTCTGTGACCTGGACCTACTCAATATACAGCCAACGTAAATGATAACACATGCACTTGTAGCATAAGTCTGCAAGTGTTAGGTTAAACAATCAAGCATTAAACAAACAAGCACAAGTGGCTGGATGCAAAGCTATAGTATTTTCTGTGTTTTGAATCTGTATCATACCATATGGTTTGGCTTAAAACCACTCCACGTTCCCTCTGTTGTCTCAAATAAAGCCTTCTCGTTATGCTGAGTCCCTGATGTTGAAGCCACAGATGCAATAATCACCACAACTCAATGACAGCACTGAGACATGTCGTTTTTTTCTTATTCTCTAGAAACAGAAGGGAAGAACATTTAATCTTAGAATAAGAATTTGCTATTTTTGTACACACGCCAATTAGTGACAGTGAATTTGACCTCTGTATTTAAACCCATCCTTATTACACACCAGTAGTGAACACAAACAAGCAGAGCGCAGGAGCAGTGGGCAGCACTTACCTGCACCTGGGGAGCAATGGGGGATTGGGTGCCTTGCTCAGGGGCACCCCAGCCCTTCACCTATCCTAGGATTTGGACTGGCGACCCTCCGGTTACAAGCCCAATTCCTTTCCTCTTGGCCATGGGCTACACTTAAAGCAGCGAAGTGGTGTCAAATTAATTGCAAACTTATTCGACCAAAATATTTAAAAATGTAATCTTTTAAAATGCTTGTCGTTCTTCACTCAGTTAGTACAATGGATTTGACAACCTTGTCCTCATCTTCCTCTCCTGCTTCGGTCTTATGTAATCTTTTTTGAATGAATGTCGACATCTTTAATTAGCAAGGGAAGGTCTGGACATTGAGTGACTCTTGGCTGACATGTGAAATATGCCACAGCTGCTCTTGTTCTCCCTCATTATTCCTCCTCCTCTGATTCATCCACCTCCTCCTTGTGTTGACTGACAGGATTATCAGGAGTCCACCCACCTGGAGCAGTTTGTGACCCGTTTCCTGCTGAAGGAGACGACGAACCAGCTTCAGTCACTTCAAAGTTCGCTTGAGTGTGCGATGGAAACCACAGCTGAGCAGACTCGCCAGGAAAAGTAAGAGCAAAGGCCTCTCAGGTTCCTCATACATGCTTAAAATTAGGCTTTGAAACATAGATTAAATGTGTTGTACAGTGGCAGCCATAATTACAGCTCTCACAGCTAAAGCCTAATAATGTTGTCCAAACCTTACACTCTAATTTACATCTCACATTTTAGACTTCAGCGACGCTTCATTAAAGGTGCCACGCAACAACAGTTTCCTCCTGTCCACCTGCTCCTCCTTGTAATCTGGCAGATATCCTATTTAATCTCTGCAGAGCTCCTTCCTCTGGGGAAATATGAGGAAGCAAATTAAAAAGAAGACAGATTAAATGTGATAGGTAGCAGCGCACATGAATACAAGGAAGATGCCAAAGTCAAAACACTAAAAACAAGGTAAAGTAGGTGGAGGTACTGTACATACCAACAATTGATGAGATTTTTCACTGTCATACATGGCATCGTGTATGTCAGATGGTTAAGACTAGGGTAAGTGACTAATATATGACACATCAACAGCATGGTACATGATGGTATCTGTTCTGAAGAAACAAACATAACTCATTATTTGGCAAGGTGGAACAAATACACAGTGTAAGTAGAGTGAGACAGCTTCATACAGCATCACCGTGATTAAAAACACCCAGAAACGCTCATGAAAAATGTCAGAAGTGGATTCTACAGCTAAAAATAAGCCTGAACATTCAGTACGACTCACAGTCGTGCTTTAATCACAATAGGCTTTTGGCCTGCTGCAGTTTTGGAAAATGGCTGCTCTGCCAAGACCAATCCAGCACTCCTGGAGCAGCTTCCTGACTTTGTGCCAATCACAGCTGCTGCTGTTTCTTTCACTGCGCAGCTCCAATTAAGTTCCTGGATGCAGTCTAGACAAGTAACATTATGTAAAAGAAAAATATACAACAACTACATGTGAACTAATTCAAGTGTCTGACACAGCACATATTTACCTTATAAAATACAGACTTTGACAACTAGAATTTCAGTCAGTGACCTTCACAGACTCTTCCGGTCTTCCTTCTCCCTGTATTCCCTTCCTCTTCTCACCTCCCTTAAATGTCTCTTTCCCTCTGTTTCTCTCCCATGGCTTTTCAAAGTGTTACTGTCCCTCGATCCCACAGCAGCTCCATCTCCTCCAGCATCAAACTCTGACCTGCCACACTTCAGAAAGTCCCCATACTCCTAAATGCAATCACTCCATTCTGCCAAATATCTAGAGGCAGTATCTCTAGTGGCTTTAAATAGGTTTCTCTGGTTGATGTGTTGTACATATATGAAGAGGTGTTGATCACATACCGTGTACTGATACTTAGCTTCACTCACATACAAACAAATATTTAGGTGCATATATTTATATGTTTATCTGTTATAATGTCTTTTTCTAGAAGAAAATGATGTCTTGAGTTTGAAATGTAGGTATTTGCTTTATATAATTATGTCATGTATATATGTTATATAGTTATGTCCTCCTCAACACTTAATGGTTATAGACATATTTGATTGAACTAGTTAAAATAATTTATGGCATCTTAAGACACATGAACCATCTGATTGGGATTTCAGTATTTTTGACAAATTCAGTCAAAGATCTATCATGTCACATTTCATATGGTTAAAAGCTAAATAGCGGTAGATTAAAGGAATAGTGTTATATAATAGTAACATTCTGGGAAATAGGCATAAGGCACCCATTAAGGGTGGGTAAAAATATCAATTTGGTGATATACCTTCATCCTTCCTTGTGCAATTTGATAATCAATACACCAGGGCAAATATTTATGTTTTAATTGACAAATTAAGGCTTTAAAAGTAAACAGTCCCTGTCAGCTTCACACGCCAGCCGTCACTACTTCATGTGTCTTTGTGGCGACACTGCTCAAATGAATGAGGCAAACTTGGACGGAAGTTACCTGGCTGGAGAAGAGGGAGTTTACAGCAGGATAATGGCAGAGAAAACCACATTAAGAGATGCCCCGTCAACATTCAGTACATAGACTTTGTGCACTTTGTTCCCTATGTTGTGAATGAAAAGAGAAATGCTTTTTCCTGCACTTTTAAACTTTTACGGACAGTTTGTTTTCTTCATACGATTGTCTTGCAGTATATCACAGAATCATTGTATTGTGATATTATTAGTATCATGGACCACATATTGTGTATCATATCGTATCGTGAGGTACCCTGTTATTCCCACCCCTAGTAAGTATTCAAGTAAATGCAATTATGCCTTTGTTCGTGAAATGTAAATAAATAAATTATATAACCATACATATAATAAATAAATACATGGTGAGGGGGTGAAAAAAAATTATCTCAGAAACAAATGAATAAATAAGGGCATTAGGCAAATGCTGTGTGTTATACATGTAATGGGTGAGTGTAGTACAGTCTGGAAATTGAATGAAGATAGTAAAAGAGTCTATTATAAGAATAATAATATATGTGAACACACACACACTGGTTTCCATGACTTCAGAGGACATAGCAATGATTTACATTCATTTCCTGGAGACTTACTCTAACCTTAACCGCAATTACTAGTGCCCTAACCCTAACCCTAACCCTGACCTTAATCTAACCCTAATCTCAGCCTGACTTTAAAACATGTCTTCACCCTAAAATGTAGTAATTTAAATTATGGGGACTTGATTTTTGTCCCCATAATGTGACTGTATAAACAGATTTAGGTCCCCACAATATAAGGAATACCACACACACACACACACCTCTGCGGTTCTTTGTCAAATATGAGGCTGAACAACTTGACAGGTGGAAGATAAACCTCAGGTGACGTCCTCCTGCGGCTGCATTTAGCATGTCCTTCCCATCACGTCACTCTGAGACATGACATATATGTGTAACGAAAGCCAGGGCAAATTTAGACTTGCAAAAATTTTTCCTCAGCCATGACATTCAGTCGTAACACATATTTGGTACAATTAATTCATGCTTGAAGTCCAGAGACATGTTCTTTTTATTATAAGGAGCCAGCAAGATGGTAGAGACCAAATTCTACTGAATAATCGTGGTGCCCATCTGTTGACTGATGCGTGCACTGCACCATAAAAGGTCATTTCATGTCAGTTTTACAGTCACATGTACACAGTCACAACCGTTTAACAAAAAAGAAATGAACTAAAATATCGTCATGTCAGAATAATTACTATCCCGCTTTGACCAAAGACAGGGTCCACTGAAACCAGAGATCCTGTCCATCCAGTGGTCAGGTCATCGCTCCAGTCGGAGGCTTCAGAGGAACAGCAGTCTGTCTCCCAACAACCCACTCCTTAGTCTCATCAACGCAGGTGACTATATATATGTTCTGTTAATAATTTTTCTAAATATTGAACTATTTGTTTGTCCTTTCACTCTTTAAATAACATTTTTATGTGCTTCTTTTAATTTTGTTAAACACATTAAATGACCTTTGTGTGTATGATAACGTGCTGCGCTCGGTTTTACTTCGTTTAATTAAGTTTTACTGCATCCACAGTCAGTGAATCTCTACAGGCTGGGATCAGAGTGTATGGGGTTTAGGTTTTAAAGAGGAAATGAGCAGATATTTAATTGTGTCTGATGATGGTCTATTTCTTAAATAAATATGGTTGAAAGCAACTTACACATTTACATTGATCCCACTGGTCTTAAGCCAAAGTATGGCACCCTTGTTGGAGATTCTTGAATTTCACAATTTTGGTGAATACTGTGCAAGCTCAGTCACTGTCATTGAGAATTGTCTTTTGCAATTTGGCATCCATAATTTGAAACATTCAAATATGTTTTTTTTTTTTCTCAAATGCAATTCATTTAAAAAATAAACCAAGGAAGGGAGGGTTAAGGTCAAACCAGAACAACCAAAATATCTTGAACACTGAGAACAAGAAACGAAATATAAATGCAAACATGCTGGGAATGGGGATAATTGGACACGGCTGAAAAACATCAGGACGGGTAGACAATCGATGATGAAGAAAAAAACAGCCACAACACGGGAAGAAAAACAAAAACAAGACACAAAATAAAACAGGAACAAATCTTCTGGATGAGAGATTATGTGGGACAAACCCCTGATCTCTCTTTGTCTCCCTCTTTTCCTCTTTGACTTCCTCTCTGTTTTCTTATATATTTGTTTGGCCTCAATTTTCTCCTACTTATCATCATCTTTGTTCCCTTTACCTCCTTATGAATTATCTCTCATCCCACTGTCAATCCTCTGAAGAAATAAAAGGAAAAAAAACCCAAACAAATACAGAAGGATCCACTGCTACTGCTCACTGCTTCGACCACAGTCATTTCTCGAACACACCTATATCGTGGCATCAGCTGCGGTTGCTAGGAGATCTGAGAAACAACCGCAGAGCCTCTAAAAACTTCGATTACCATCCTCAAAGCTTTTCCATTGATTTGCATGGCCGTGTGCTCTATAAGATGAAAGGAAACCTTGAAAGGCCTGGTGGAGCATTTGATTCAGTATAGGCTGAAATGACGTGGAAGTATGCGGCATCTTTCATCCCGTCACCTTTGTTTGTTTTGTTTTTTTTTCTCTTTCTGTCTGAAACTGTGTCCCTGCCAGGTGTTTACGATGAAGACAGCCAGTGGACAGTCCAGGTCAACAGATTGCAGAAGCTGATCGACCGTCTAGAACAGAAGGTGATGCCCTTCTCTCTGCGTAGTGTTAAACCAAACCACTTTTTGTTAGGTGAAAACCACTGTATATGGGTATCTAGTGATGTTCTTTGTAATTTAGCATTAGATGCTGCTACTCGGTGTCAGATTTCACTACCAGACCACGGTCCCTCACTGCTCTGCTCTCTCCCACTCAGGTCTCAGCCCACTTCTTTGACATTTTTCATAATCAGTTACAGGGCAGAGTTACAGTAGCTACAGAAGAGTTTAACTTTATGTAAACTTTCCCAGCTTCCCTGTTTGTATCCTCTCATAATCATAATCATCATCTTTGCCGTCTGATCTTAACACAACTCGCAAATGTCACTCCGAATTTTGCAAAATTCCACACAACTGATTCGACACCTTCCCACACGCAAACACGTGCACATATGTACGCTGCGTGGGAGCACTGCATGTGCTGAAGGTGCAAAATATACAATATTTTTGCATGTAGTAGTAGCAGCAGGATTTTAATTCAGTCACACAAATGCAGAGAGCAGAGACAAACTCAAAGAATTACTCACAGGAGGCACATACAGAAGCAAAGCTCTTGTTTTCGTTGACTAACTGACCAACTTAGTAAAGTATTTGGCGTCTAGCAAGCCAAATACTTTATGTATCTTTAAAGTTGTGGAGCCCAAAACAGAACAAAAAGATGACTAAAAAGGTCAACCGGAAGGTAAATTCCGTAAAAATGTCTACCTCATCCACTGAAAGTATACATCATAAATATTTGTGGTTAAAAATAAATAAATCAGTTATTGTCGGTTTATAGGTGTGCACTGAACGGACATGTTTAATTTTTATGATGCCTCACGTTCTGCAGGAGATTCGTCTGGAGCCTGCAGAGGAGGAGGTCCTGGAGAGCAAATCAGTGAGTCCACTGACTTTTATTACTTTCCCACTGATTTGTTTTAGTCGCCACTTTTCGTCACTCTGTTCTTAAACGATGGAGTAGACCTGAAAAGGAGGCCACAGTGGTAAGTGCTCACCAGTTGTCATAGCAACAGCTGTGCAGAAACCTGTTGGGTGTATTTTTTGCCCCTCCTCTCTTGGTCTGTCTCTCCTTGTCTTTCATGTTTCTGTTTTAATGCACTATATTTATTTATATTTATATTTGTATTTATACAGTGAAATGATGGTCATAGTGAACAGACAGAAGTGAGGGGTGTGTGAGGTAGAGAGAGTAATTCATCTATAATAACCTTTTGCATCGATTACTTTATAACCAGTGTCATCAGTTTGGATTCTACACATTATCTTTGCTGTACAACCACTGTAATAACAGGTAATGAGGGATATACATTGGTTTTCCTCACGTGTTCCTACTAATATGTGAAATATCCTTCGGATGTGTGTTTTTACAGCATAGGTGTGTGTGTGTGTGTGTGTGTGAGAGAGAGAGTGCTGTCATTCCACCTCAGTGTCCATATACTGAAGTAAAGACGTACAGTTATGTCACACATTACTTGGCTGAGAAAGTGTCTGTAGCCGCTGTCGACGAGATCAGCGGCACAGTCACTCACAAGAGGATTTATTGTATGTATTGTATATTGTATGAGCATGTATTGTATGGATTAAATATTACCAGCACTATCACAATTATCACTGTATTAGAGACAGGCCTTGGATGATAAATTTAAAATATGAAATGTTCTTTTACATGATTGATATGTGTGGAAGTCACTTTCTTGTTTGGACATTTTGCACATAAGCTTGTGCAATTTTGTGGCATTGACGTGTCGCATGATGGAGACACTTTATATGCAGTGACAGAGCATTTCCAGCGACAGTGTCACAAGGAGCATCACATTCAAATAGTGAGGCTGCAATCAGGGCATGACTGGACTCATTTACATGTTTGTTGGTGGCTGTTGCTTAATGTTGCAGCTTTCATGTTCGGTCATACATTCACGTTTAAATGAAACTTCATGTATCATTCATGGGAACTATTTAGTATCACTTTTCACTAGTGAATAGTGGCTGAACTCATGCGTACGAATATAAAATGTCACTCTTGTTTCATCAGTAATCCGACAGACGTCTCAGTGAGTGTGGGAATGAATCACTGTGCTCTTGCTTCAACACTTGTGTGTCAGTGGGAATAAATGAGCTGCTGAGAGAAAACCAGAGATGACCCAGTGTGTGTGTCTATGTATCTGTGTGTATATCTTTGTGAGGACCAAAAAACATGTGTTATAAGAAGTGAGGACAATTTGGGAATTTTTGGCTGGTCCTCACTTTCTGTCACACCTGTTTGGTTAAGACTTGGTTTTAAGGTTATATAGGGTTAAGCTTTTTAGGCATGTAGGTTATATCTATAGCCCTGTTTCCACCTAGTGATCCAGTTCCGTTCAACATGGTCTGGTTCGCAATTGTGTCTGTTTCTACTATCAAATACTGAAAAGAATACCAAAATAGCCGCTCTGTACCCTCCATTGGGTTACCGAGTACAGTCTGACTCCCACAGGATGGAGCAAGACAAACTGCAGTCCGTTACTCCGTCGACAGAGAAGTCGATATTTCAAAGTTGTCTTCTTCTTGTAATAAACAGCTTAAGAAACAACACAGAATGCTGGGCGTCCTCCATCATCACTCTTTGTTCACCACGTCGCCTTCTTCCTCCTTGTGGAATTTTTGTTGGCAAGCTACACCGTGCATGCCCTGGTGACATTATGCCCACGACATTACGAGTGGACGCGCGTTACATGAACAGTATCTGACACACACACACCTCGCAAAACGCAAATCAGATCAGGGTGTACCGTTCCAAACCACACCATGGTGAGCTGAGCTGAACTGCACTGTCCTGCTTGGTGCCCTGTGTGTGTTGTCCTTGTTGTTCTTTATTTAGCCACTGAGAGAGTCCTGAGGTGTTTTATCTGTCACATGCACACACATGCATCATTACCCCCCCCCACACACACACACACACACACACAGTGTGAACCTCAGGCCAAGCCATTCACTTCCTGTACCCATCATACTCTCTTTCTCATCAGCCGCAGGAAATAATCATCATGCTTTCTATTGTCGTGAATTTGCGGGTTGTTTCGTTCTTTGCTGTGGAGACGCTTACTCGCAAGAAATGGCTGCCTAGACATTCAGTGATGGAGATTATAAATCTCATGAGATTCTTTTGTCCGAGTCCATGTATTAGTCACCAGCTTTCTGGTAACATATTGAATCAAAGTGAAACCCCGCAGTAAAAAGCAGCTCTGTCGGACTCTCCCTCTCTCCACCCGAAGCAAAACCTGACCCTCTGACTCTGTGTGTGTGTGTCCTTGCAGCACATCCTGATAGTCCAGAGGCAGCTCTCCGTGCTGGAGGAGGAGCTGGAGGAATTTCGTTTGGCTCTCAGACAGTACATGGAGTGCGCCTGTGCCCAGACTGGATGTCTACAGTCAGTTCATATTTTCTCTGTCAATTTCTGCTCAGCGTGTTTTCTGCTTCTAGTAAGGCTTTTCATTACAGTTACAGCAGTCACACGGTAATAGTGTGATATCATGGACCAAACATTGTGGCAACGCCATCTTATTATCAAAGTAATATTTAGTGAATGGCTCGGTAATAACAATGTAATAATGTGGTAAAACTAAAGAGAAAGAGGTAAATTATTTAACCCCAGTTTGTGATTATTACACAGAAATCACCACAGTTGGTGCCATATAACAAGTATTGCATTGAAAATAATGATTGTGAGTGGGACATACAGTAAGGTAAGATGATTTCAACTTCATAAACAAAGCTGACACCTGGAAATTATCTGAGAAATAAGATGGCAGTACAATAATATTACCCTCATTACCGTATAATTATCATGTTATTACTGAACTGTAATGTAAAGAGTTAGCCTGTTTGTGTTTGTTTCCTTTATATAAACTGGGCTCCATGAAGTAGGGTGTGAGAAGAGCAAACAAAAGCGATTCAACGGGAAAGCAAAAAACAAAGCCATCCCCATAAAGAGAGAGATTATTGTGCAAGAAGTGGAAATCTAAAAGATATTGCAGGTATTCTCTGAAGGATGAGTCTGGTGGTCACCTGTACTTTTCTTCTTCTCCACATAGCGAGTCCTGTTACCACGGTTAACAATATTGCCTGAAGCTAAACACTAGTAATTCTTCACATTTGTTCTCTGGCTTATGATGTTAATTTATTCTGTCTTACTCCTATTTGTCCAAAAAGGAGTAAACAGGTTTGCATGGTGAGGGTTTTGTCTCTATAAGTAAAATATGATCTTTCCAACCCAAGCTTTAAAGCTTTAAAGAGGAGCATGCAAATAAGAAAATGAATTTCTTATTTACTTACACTATAAGAAAATGTATTTTTAAATTAGAATTGTTAAAGCTCCAGTGTGTAATTGTTCTGGTGCCAAATCATAGATATAAAAGTTGTTTTTTTTTCCATAACTGTGATTCTACTGGAAGTAAAAAAGCAGACATGAATTGAGCTTCTGCAGTGGGTGACAGAGACACTGCTGTGAGGAAGACACGTCTTTTCCTGCTGCAGCTCTGTGACACACATGCACACAAGTCAGGACTGTGAGGATAGGGAGGTAACACTTTGTGGGGGCTTCTTGGCGTTTTCAGGCCGGCAGTGACAAGCCGAGCTGCTCTGCTTTCCCTCCATCATTTGTGATGTCAAATGCATCCATCTTTGCACGCAAACACAGAACTGCTATACAGAGAAACACTGAGAGAGTTGTGTGGAGCTGATGGGCTTAATTAGCACTGCGTGAAATAATTTGACAATGGTTTGGATTTAACAGACATTTCAAACCGAATAAGAGCTGAAGCTCAGAGAGTCATTGCGGATGTAGACATGTCTAATGTATGTTAGCATGTTTATTTGTACGGTATTCCAGGAAAAGAAACAGTTCAGAATCTAGATCTATCGGTTTCATTCCTGCTTGTCGTCCCTTACAGCAGTATTGTGCTGTGCTCTTCTTCTAAATATGAATGACTCCATTAATCAAGCCTGCAGGGTCCCTAAGTGGTTAATGTGTTCATAACCGCATTTAGAAAAACATAATTTAGAAAATTGAATTAAACATGATAAAACCTTAAAAATAGAATCTGAGCCACGGTGTATAATGTCTTTAGAGATTTGGACCCGTGTGTAAACACTATAATGGCCGTGTTCAGGTCTGACAACAACCTGTCATGTTAGTAGATAAAAGAACGCTTGCACTTTATTCCTCTCCAACCTGAGAAGCCTAATCACTCTGCGGCTTTAGAAGAACAAACTGAATGACTTACAAAGCCGTAAATGCTTTGTCGTGACCGTTTTCCTAACTGCTCAGCCATGTTAACTCATGTTCACAATTAAAATGAAACTCAAATCTGTGACAAATCACTTTGCGATCGTAATTGGAGGGTGAAGCCAAAGGAAATATTATTTTGACAGATCCACAGTGGATGCAGAGTGTGGAGAAGACTTCAGATGGAGGCTGTGTTGGGGGACATGATGTTGCTGCACACTAATTACTGACTGCATGATTTGTGTTCGCTCTTGTTTTTTTTGCATTTGGCAGCGTCGCAGTTCAGCGGCTGGCAAATGAATCACGCTTCATTCTCTATGAATTCTGGGAGCACAACAATGTGTGGAAGAAGTAAGTAGTCGTCCTCACCATCATATGCATCATGACTAATGCACCGAGACCCTCATTCACATAAATCCTAGAATATTTTCACACAAAGAAAGAGTGGGTCCATTTCACGCAGTTTATGCAGTAGGTGTCTCTATAAATATAACCTTAGTGGGGACACAGAAAAAAAGAAAGAAATGATTGAAACCTAAACTGTAATACTGAAAAAAGTGTTATCTTCTGTATTTTGTGGCTACAATTGTATAGTGGAGTGTCTACTTTATTTGCTATATACAGTACTTAAATTTAATTATAATAATAACGTCTGTTGCTGTGCATTATCCTATTAATTATCTTATATTATAAACACAGCAATTTGAACTCATAATCCTAAATATTTTCATTCATTTTCTGATTTTAAATTGTCTTGGAACATATATAATATATTTCTAATACAACATACAAAGAGCAACATCGGGCTACAAGGCATTCGTATTTCCTCAAGAATTAAGTAATTAATGTTAATTATGCTAAAAGCCTATACATATAGAATCTTACAGAATCTTTTACATTAATTCTTGTTTTGACTGTGACAAGATTTGTTAACTCAAAATACAATTAAATAACATGAAATTGTTATTATAAAAAAAAAAAACTAGATCGTAAGATGCTCTGAAGAACAATACAAACAGCTGTGTCCTGTTCATCTAGTGCAGGAATAATTTCCTATTCATCTTGTCATTTCTTCTGCCCAGTCACCTGCAGACCAACTACAGTAAAACCTTTCAGAGGGGGAACGTGGACTTTCTGGAAACTCCCGAGACCATAACTACCATGCTGGTTCCTGGTGAGAACATTCATTACCGTCTCCAGCCTTTTTTGCATTATGTGCCGAAAACTGATGCTTGGAACAAACAACTTAATTTAAATCCAATACACTGTGGAATCAATTTGCCATAGCTTTTTTGGACACAAAAATATAAAGCGTGCATGAGGAAAGTATAATCGATGATTAGGAATAAGACTACCGTCAGATTACCACTTGTAATTATGAACGTGAACTGTCCGGTCTAAGCTGTGATGAATCTGAACTGATTTCAGAAATGAACAATGAGGCTGACACTGTGAACATACAGTAGCTTACTAACTAGTCGAGGTCACTTTTAAGGTGGTTCTTTTCTTGTGCGTCATCCACAGCCTCATGGTGGGTCCTCAACAACAACTGAACGTTCCCTGGTCGTCACTGAAGAGTGCAGCGAGCAAACGGTCACTTTTTAGCACACCAGGGTCCTCAGTGACCCCCCCACACACACACACACACACAAATTCAACACAACTCATAAAAGTCATGGTGATTAGTGTAGATTTTATGGCCTCCAATGTTCCTTCATAGTTTGGTGGTAGCTGTGTTTGTTAACACTTTGGCCCGACACTCTGACAAGCTCAAAGCAATGACCTGATCTCTGACATCATCACTGTGTTTGACGTGACATCATCTGAAACCTAGTGTGTGTGTGTGTTCTTGTACTTGCTGCAGAGTGAGGACCAACAATCGTATAAACACCTACAGAGTAAGGACATTTTGACAAAGTGAGGACCTTTTGGCTGGTCCTCACTTTTTTTCACCCACTAAAAGGACTTTTTCAGGGTTAAGACCTGGTTTTGGGGTCAGTGTTAGAATTGGGTTTAGGGTTAGGGTAAGGGTTACGGTTAGGCATCTAGTTGTGATGGTTAAGGTTAGGGTAAGGGGCTAGAGAATGCATTATGTCTATGAGGGTCCTCACTCTGATAGAAGAGCAAACGTGCGTGTGCGTGTGCCATAGGCAATCCTTAGGGACAGAGTTTAGACAAAGGACCAGTTAATGGGGGTTTGTCAGCCTGTTGAGCTGTTGCCTATGTGAGAAAAAAGCTTTGTGTGTTGGGGGACAAGTCTTCAGGTCTGTGTAAAGTTCTCAAGGTGACCTGTGACATCATGTGTGCCTGTGTCTCCCCAAAGCCCATTTTAAATTCAAGGTCAGATTAGTAGTAGTTTTAGCTGAGGTCAGAGCAAGTCTCTAAGAAATGAATGTAAGCGTGTATGTGTGTGTGTGTGTGAAAGAGAGAGAGTGTGTGTAAAAGGGGGAACAATGGGATATAATTGTATCTGTTGTAGCAGCTCATTAAACGAATATTCTGTGTTTAATGTGTCAAATTGAGATTAAAAAAATATGTTGGTCATAAATAAAGATAATATATTGTTGCGTATCTGTGTGTTTGACAGAACAGGCATTCTGGTATTCATTTTTGTAGTTTCTGCATCTTCAAATGTCACAAATTGAGAGTAGATTTGCGACTTCAAGGTGACAAATTCATTTAAATTTGCAGTGATAACAGTGATGACTTAAGGCAACACAGTGTGGGTTTTCAACCTTCAAATAACATCTACAAAATGATTCTGGTGGTACATCCACTTACGACAGCGTGAATGTCAGTTCTGCCAGAGCCTGAGCAGGTCTGCATCGCCTGCATTGGCACTACGGAGCTTCTGGTGCTTTAAGTTGTAGCATAGAAGCCACTCAAAAATTGAATGTTGGGTGCTAAACAAGAGAACAGTCAAAAGACAAAAACTTGATTTTTAGAACCTCAAATAACCACTTATTTCTATGCTACAAAAAATTACAACATACATGATTTTTAATACAAAAATAATACAGTAATACACAGACCGTTCATCTTGTTCAACAATAATTGAATCAGATCAACCAGCAAACTCAGAAAAGGTCACAAGTCAGGAGAGTTTCAGAGAAATTTCACTTATCTGCTGTCTGTGTGTCGTCCAACCGAGAGAGCTCAGCCACTGGATCCAAACAGGACACAGTAGAACCGGCTTCAGTTTTTCCTGCTCCAGGGATCCGTTTGTTCTCCAGAGTCTTGTTCCTGCACAGAACAATATTCCAAGAGACCAAAACTTGGTCAGTTAACTTCACAATTGTCTTTTTAGTTTCAAAAAACCTTAATCAGATTGTTTTGTCACTTTCTATTCTCACTTCTCATTTCATTCCTCCTTTAAGCGTCCTTCCTTAGTTTTCCCCTCCCCCTTTCAGATCACAGGTGCGATGGATTTATCAGTTCCCTTCCCCCTTCACTTCCTGCTCAGCTGAAAGAGGTGAAACAGTTTGGCCATTTTCTTTATTTTCCTTTTCACTTCTTGTAACAAAGTGTATATGCATTTTTATTTTAGAGTCCATTTTTTGAGCGCATATGGCACCATCTAGTGAACAAAGAACACAAGTGAAACTGTACAAATGCATAATGACCATGGCTATGAAACTGGACAGGAAAAGGCATTAATACTCATATTAGTACATCAAAGAATTTATTCAAATAGTCATCATCAACCAAAACAAAAACTGTGCAAATGTGGTTCAATCAGATTTGACTGAGAGTGTCCCTGTAGTTTCCACACGTTTGCTTATTATCAGCTGTGAACTCAAGTCATAAAATGGCCCCAAAAACCTGCAGATCACAAAGAACTTTCCAAATGAACCTGTCAAAGAGAGAAGTAAATGCAAACATAGACATATGTTTTTTTAAAAAAATAAATAAATAAAATCTGTTTGCTCTAAATTTGGCACAAATGCACTTTTTTACCAGATTGTATATGAATTAATGCAGAACTTTAACATTTCTCATAAAAATTTGTTGCGGGAGTGATGACACTGAGTTTTGTAAAACTCAAGATTTGACGTGTTAAACATTACAGAAAAAGAGGGAGTTGAAACTTTTACCTAAGAAAAATGACATCATAGTCTTAAAAACCCAAGAAAATAGCACGTGCTTAAAATTTTTCCCACATTATTACAAAACAAAAAATATTTAAAAAAAATAAAATAAACAGAAGTTGATGTGACTCAACCATTAATTCTTAAATTGGACATTGGACAGTGGATGTGTGTTTTATTCATATACAGTATGATGTTCTGGCTGACTTGCATTAAAGAAATACATCATTAAAGCAATGATCTATCAAGGTGAGGTCATGTATAACATGAATGTCATCAGAATGTTCACAAGTAATACAGTATGTCTGATATTGATAACAGGCAACAAACAGCAGACTGATACAGGCTGGTTTTACATTTTATTGATAAATTATCATTTTTAAAAAGTCTCATAACCCATCGTGTCCTTCCATCTCACACTAAATCCTCAGTTTTCGCTATGTACAAAGTTTTTTTTTATATATATATTATTTTTCTGTTTCATCATCATCACATTTAAAACAAGGTTAGAAGTTCGAACTGTGCCCACTGGTAAAAGGTCAAGAGACAGGATGCTAAGTTTAATGTATAGCAATGCTAGCTAGCACAAAGGTCACCAGAGGTCAGAGGGTAGTGATACAAGTCAGTGGGGGGAAAAGGAGGAGGGAGGGGGGGTTCACATTCTAATTCACAGCCAGAGAGCGCAAAGACATCATATTTCATCGTATGCATCAACTACCTCACTGAACTGAAAAAAAAAAAAAACACATGCAAACGCGTAAGGAGGGGGGTCCAAAAAAATGAGAGGGTTATTGCTTTAGTGACTTACAAGCTGCATTACATGAACAAATAAACAAGCTCCTGTTGATCCGATGCTCTTCTTGACTCATACTGGGCAGTAAAGTTGGCACACATGGGTATTTAAGGGCAATTTCTTAAAAAAAAATAATAATAAAGAAGAAGGAAAAAAAATACTGATCAATTTTAGAGTTAAAAATCATACAGCAATACTATGTCGGTGTACACAGGCATGGTAAATGGTTCCATTACAGTGTGAATATGTCGCTTTCAGCGGCCGGAGTTTTAACTAGCAGCGAAACAACACACACAATTGCATATAATCGGAAGTGCAATGGGCAAACTATTCTCAGGAGGCTGTTTTATTTTGGTCTGGTCAGAAATCAAGTGGGTACCTTCAGGTCAGACATCCAGAACGACCACATCCAGCCAGTTTTACAATCATCACAGGATAAGCTTTTGATTCTGTATTTGGGAAGATTTCTGCAGAGCCGGGAGAGGGTTTGTGTCTCTGTGGACCAGTCGGAGGGTTGATCAACATCCAGCAGGTTTGTTCAGCGAGTTCAAAACATTCTAGACACAAATACAACAGAATACAACTGCAACACACATCTCTTTAAACACGCACACACGCACGCACACACACACAACACCTCTTCAACAGACTCTGCATATGTTTTACTTTGCTGAACAAAATGAAAAAAAAAACAAAAAACTAAAAGCCAGGGTGTGTTCTTCCAGCAGCGCTGAGCCATGCTGATCCATGCTAAACCCTAGGCGAAGCTGTTCTCAGGGTAGCTCACTTTGATTGCTCCCCAGTAGCAGGCTCGTATCAGACAGATGAGGCCCAGCAAGTAGGCGAACGCCCAGGACACATAGGTGGCGTTGTAACGACTGGCAAAGTTCCGAGTGCCAACCTGTCAACACAGAATCGACAATTACTACATTTACATTCTTTATCAGGCAGAGAAAGATGAACAAATATAAAGGTCCAGTGTATAATTTCAGAGGGATTTATTGGCAGAAATACTAAAAGTGTATAACTGCTTAAATAAATTTTTTTTAGAATAAGTCTTTCATGTGTGCCATCATGTTTCTAGAGCAGCACAAATGGACAAGCCACTGTTTCACTTATTGACGTGGAAGCTTACCACACAAACAAGGGAGCACGGCATCCTTTCTGGTATTTTAAGGCCACCATAGTTTCCTGAAGTGTTTGGGAAAGGGAGGGGTGAAAGGAGGAATCCTCCATTTGCCCTAATCTGCAGTCTAACCATGACATGTCATTTATTCTTACACACTGGACCTTTGATAAATAAGTCTGTGATGTTTCACTACATTTAATCTATGTGCATATGAACAACTGTTGCTTTTTTTTTTTTTTAAATGTTCCATCTAATAACTAAATTAGACAAAAAAAGAAATCAGTCGTTTCATGACAACACACAGCAACACACTCAGTGTAAAATCAGTGTAATCCCATGAGATTATCGTGAGGCGAATAGAAATTGTGAAAGTCTGAAAACAGTTCAAAAGAAAACACTGAACAATACTTGGTTGTTTGTACAAAATGCATTTATTGTTTAGTGAACAGTGAAAGTTTATTGTAGTATTTTGAAAATAAATGTATGTAACACTTTTTTTTGATCTATCTGCATCTGTGAATGTTTTGTAATTGTTGTGAATGTTACCGTCATATATTTAAAAATGATACAGCTAATCAGTTGTAATTTATATGTGTAGATATAGAACATGTTGTGCCTTATTACAGGTGCAGAGCTGCAGGTGACAATGTTGCTCAACCCACCACTTTGCTGCAGACTGAATTATCTCAAGCACTGTGTGAATAGATTAGAGAATACAAACAGCACAAACAGGACAAAGCCATACTTACTGTCAAACCCACTCCAATGAAAATGCAGATCATTCCTATGGTTATGTAAGCACAGCACCGCCTCCTGGGGAGCGCACTACCAACGGAGGATCTGCAAGAAAGGAACAAACAAATCAAACTAAGTTCTCTTCAGTATATAAAGACAGTTTGAGGCCAAAACAGGAAAATGTAGTTTAAAATACAACAGGTGTGAGAGGAATCTTATTTTATTGTATTACTATAGTTCATATGGATATGATTAGAGGGAGGCTCAGTCTGGGGTCATGAAAAACAGCAATTCATATATATAAATAAATATATATATAATTATATTTTCAATTGCTCCCAAGTGAAATGACAGTCACACTGACCTTTAAAATCAACAATATAATAAAGGTCTTAGTCAGGAGTTCAATGACAGCAGTCATAGTGTTACTTATTCAATCCATACTACAATTCATTTGTGAGCCAGCACCACATTTTCAGTGCCTCATGAACACACCAAAGACAAGTCACATGTGCAGCTCCATACAGACTCTTTACAATCACATCTACTTAATCGACTTCCATTTGTCCCCCCACCTTCTGCATCACTGTTACATTTCTTTTCTTTCCTCCTCCTCCTCTCGGCTCTCACATGCCTCTCATGTGATGGAACTCATTCTTCTGGACTGGCTGGTATTCACATGACTTAGAGGAGCCTGGTCACATGACCATTTGACCCTTAAAAACCCTCCTTAAAAACATTCTCTCCTGCTTTTTTTTCTCATCTGTTACACCTGACCAGAAATGACTGTATGTTTACCAGAGAGTTTCCTATAGAAAATGAGCAGCCACACAACAGATTTTAATTCTTAATGCACATTACGGTTAAATATCACCACATGACAAAGAAATGCTCTCAACCTCCACTGTTAATACTGAAAACAAGGTTTTATGCTTCATTAGGACCGAATTTTCTTTTACTATTCAAAGGAAATCTTCATTCTTTTCACCTCTTCTAGTTGAAGTTTGGAGCAAGCAAAAAGGTTCTTTGTTTGCAGCGTAATGTGCACCATCTCTGTATATTGAGTGGTTTTTCAGCCAACGTGGACTGGGAACGTCTCCTGCATGAGCTGCAGTTTGTTCTTCTGAAGCTGCTTCACCTGCTCAGACACTGTTTATATCGTCACTTTCAGACACAGTGTATGTTTGTGTCTGGTTCTGTCAGAGATTTCTTCCTGTTAAATGGGAGTTTTTTCTCTCCACTGATGCCTAGTGCTTGCTCATTGTGTGAACTGCTGGGTTTCTTTTCTCTCTGTAATATTGTAAAGGTTTTGGCCTTATTATGTACAGTGCCTTGAGATAATGTATGTTGTGATTTGGCGCTATACAAATAAAATTGAATTGAATTGAATGTTTACATGTATATGTGCCCACCACTCGTGAAACCAGTGGCCCACCTGCTATTTTACTATTACATAAAATGGGGCCAGGTTTTAATTCCTGTCACACATCTACAGATTAGGCCCCATTTTCTCTTCATCCTCTTCCAAGATCTACAAAGTCCAGACCTGCAGTCTACAGTTAAGCTCCTGTGTTTGCTGGACTTATACATAACATAAGCAGACTAAAAAAAGTTTGAATATTTACAACTATGACAAACTGTTTCTGCTTCCTCTAAAAAGATGAATATATATTGAGATATTAATCCTAAAGGTTCAGGTCTCTTATCAATTAAACCCCAGTTTCAAACTGACAACATAACAACAAATGTGAGAATGAACCTCAGCTATTACAGGTCCATTCTGGGGGAGAAAAAACAAAAAAAACTTTTTTTTTCTTGATTATGATACACCAAAAAAAAATAAACATAAATTTTTAAGTTCTGGGTTTAAAAGACCACACCAGTTTTTGTGCATGTTTATGCTCATTTCCTACAATTTCATCACACTTTTCACACTTCATCACTTTTAAATAACATACCAGTTTACAAACTATACTTAATGTGGTTATGTAATTCTGCACATTATTTTCACAGTCATAAACGTCACTATATTTCACTATATGCCACTATATTTTCATTTTCGGTCTATGAAAATGAAGCACAGTGAACACTAAGTCTACATTATGTTAAAAACAATTACACTGTGTTATAATTTATGAGACAATTCATTACAAATATTTCACATCAATAAATAAAGGCAGGTAGTAGGGATATATCTTTGGCAGTAAGTAGAATACATAATAAATACACTACTTACAAAAGACTCAAAAAGTCTAGTAGTTGTTTTTCGCAATAAATAGAAAGCAAAAGTATTAAAGGCCTAAACTGTATAGTATGAAAACAACCTAATGTAAAATAGAGAAATTTTGTTGATTACATGGTTCAACCTAAAGGCAACAGAAAATAGAATTGAATCAAAATTTCAAGTGTAAATAAGAGTAAATTGTGTCCCCGTGTGTCCCTGGGTGTTAAATGACGATGGATGGACTCACATTTTTTTGCAGTGGGGACACTTGGCTAGCGTGTTAAACCGAAGCTCCATCCACTGTGAGGAAACAGAAAATATACGCAATGTTAAGACACAGTTTTAAAAACATACGGTGAGCAAACGTGAGCACAGAAATGCAGCCACACACTACAAAAACAATCAACAGGGGACTTGTTGGTTTTACAGAATCGGTTATGATTGCTTGCAAAACTATATGAAAATCACTCTTCTAATGTTAGTTATGGTTGTCAATGTATATTTATTTCATCGGGGGTTCTGAAGTTTAAAAAGAAAATTGTTCATCCCATCACACTTCACAAAAATCAGCTCCATACAAAAGGTCCCATTGACACCAATTATCATGTGACTGTTGACATCTGGCTTCAGTGAAGGACAGGAAATTTAAATATCACTTTTTCCAAACATAGACTGCATATAAATGTATGTAAATTGGCATCGTCATTTTGGGAGTTCAAACTACAAATTCTAAGACATAACCTGCAACCAGACATTTATTAGACAATATCAGCTGTCAATCACACTGTTGTCCGCTCATACGAGCTGTGCTTTTGTCATGTGTTTTCCTCTAAATAGGAAGATAATTTACAATATCGACATTATGTTCCACCGAAGAAGACCTAAAACTAGAGCTTGAGAACATTAACTTCTCAGGAGAATAAATCAGGGTTTTTCCCAATACTGGTCCTGGGGACCCATTGCCCTGCATGTTTTAGACAGTTCCCTGGTCTGACACACCTGATTCAACAGGTCAGCTCATCAGGAAAGACTGCAAAAATGTGATAACAACCCATTCATTTGAATGAGGTGTGCTGGAGCAGGGGAACATTCAAGGCAGGTGGTCGTCAGGACCGGAATTGAGAAACCTTGTTGTGAATCAGGTGAAAAGTAGACTCATTTTCCTATAGACTTCCTTCCAACAGCTGAACTGATTTTGAGGGATTAAAAATAAAGGTACATTTAACCCAGTTTGACTTTAGTTGTCCTCAAAGCCAGATGTGTACATAGTCATGTTAGCACCAGTGTGAATAAGGCCGCAGATTACATTGTTAGACTGTCGTTAATAATGGTCACCAGTATGACCAGCTTTCTCAACCTGTTGTTGTTCGGGTTGGGAGCCATCCCTGGGGAGGCCAGTCATTGGCTGGGATGACCTGGCGTCCTCACTGCCCTACAGACGTCGCAGGCAACAACGTGCACATGGTAAGAGGTCAGTACCACTGATGTGAACATGTGAGTCAGTGTCACACACTCAGAAACTCGGGTTCTGCGTTTCCTTTTTTTATTAAAAAGGTACAATGTGTGGAATTTGGCAACATTTTTATACTTTGAGCCATAATTTTAACTTCAGTATGGCTGAAGGAGGAGAGGCAGCAAAATTCATGCCAGCCATTTGCAGCTAAATCATATTTATGTCTGCAACATGATGGAGGATTTCATTTAAACTGATTTTAGAATGTTAAACAAGACACTGGCTTTTACTTGTTCTTGGGACAGACTGAAATGGATATACAGCGATGCAAACTACGACACATGTAATCACTGAACGTTAAAACACTCAACACATCAATACGTGATGTGGCTTTTATGATTATTTACATGCACATAGCAACACAAACAATGCAAAAACTGTGTGAGTGGTTAAGGTGGTCATTTTGGTGGTTTTACATACTAGGAAGGTGTTGCCACAGTGACCACAGACCACCCTCATCCCCTGAGGTTGGATGGGCAGAGCTGGCTGAGCAGGTTGCTCCTCGGGGATTACCATCACCGGGCTCAGGTTAATGATGCGTCTGCTGTCAGATTCAACACAAAGCCAGGGCATGGTTATCACAGTTTCATGATGACATAAACTTATAGACAGGGATTGATTTGACTCATAGAAGTTAACCAACATTTTGTCAGAGATTACACTTACATAATATTTACTAGGGTTGTCAATTGATTAAAATATTTTGTCAAGATTACTCGCAGGATTGTCCATAGTTAACTCATTTAACTCGTTTTTTTTATCTCAAATGGATATTTTTGAAACTTGTAATGCTCTCATCAACATGGAAGTGGCAAAAATATGCTTGCATTATGCAAATACGTTCATTATTAGTTTTGTTTTTTGTTTTTTTTTGTACATATTGTCTGTCACCGGCCAGGAGACTAGGAACTTAAATAAGCTGCTTCTCCTAACTCCAGCATATTTACATGTGTATTTTATACTGATCATATTCACTATTATGCTCTGTTGCTTTTAAATAAACACAAAATAAAATAAACACACTACTGATTCTTCTTATATATTTGGCTACTGTAACATCTGAATCCCCCTCATGTAGATTAAAAAAGGATGTTAATCTTAAATTTGATTGCGGATTAAATGCAAAGAGACGTAAGAGGGTAAAACAGTCAGAACCTCTCTGCCTGTTGCCTACCAGTTCGGTCGAGGACATCCTATCCTCCGTGACGTGTCTTTACAGATGAGCAGGCAGTTACAAGGACACCTCACATACTTCTTCCCCGTTGGTGGATTCTTGATGGGCTGTAGGACAAGACACAGAATACAAGTCAGCTCAGTGGAAACTATCCGACCGAGATCTAACAGAGATGACTAAAGATGAAGAGGATGTGCTTTTACTTTCACCTATCGCATTTAAGTTGCAATATTATGTAACAACTGTTTTCTTTAAAGAATTTATTTTCTTTATTTTAAAGAAGTAATATTTTAGTGCAGTAAAGTCAATCAGAGAACGCAGGTTGCATTTTGTTCCAGAATGTCTGAGCTGCCTGGTAACAGCTGTCAACTGCACTTCACAGTAATATAATATTAAATGGCTATGTTGATGCATTAGTACCACAAATACCCCTGAAGGTGACACTGGCATTTTAATTCTCCCTGTTCTCTTTCCTCTTCTGACAGCTCTCAAGACACTGAAGGTAAGACATTTCAAGTCATTTATCAGTGAACTAACAGAGAGATGTGACTGAAGCCGTGTTTCCTTCATGGTACGATTCGGTTCAGTACAGGACGGTATGGTTTGGAACAGTAAAGCCATGAGCCAGGCTTGTGTTTCAACTGAGAACAGTGCCTTTTCTTGGTGGGCGGGGTGTGGGCTGTGCCCTGTGGCCACGTCAGCGAGACAGGTAGTGTGACATTGTAGTGGAGTGAACGACGAAATGGAACCCAACACAACAAACAGCAACACAATGGACAACACTGGAGGACGTCCAGCAGCTCATTTATTCCTGCTCGGTTTGCAGCTGTTTGTCTAAACAAGATGAAAAGCTTTGTATAAGAATAGACTGTGGGCGTTGAAGAAACACCAGTCGCAAGAAAGTTACCTTTATCTGTCGCCCCAATCGGCTGACTGTCATGGGTGGAGCTGGTCTTGCGCCACCCGGGCTGTACCGTTAACTCTGGTACCCCAAGGGAAGGCTACAAAAGACGGAATGGTTGGGACCGGTCATTTTGGTACTATTCCTAATGGAAACGCGAAAAAGTACGTAGAGTACTGAACCGTTCTACTTGGTGGAAACACAGCTTAACTCAGTGTTTAGTGTGTTGTGCGTTTTTTTGCTCAGTTATGATGTCAACTCACTGAAGCTTCATTGCAGACTGTGCACTTGACCACGTGCTGATGCAGCTTTCCTTCCAGGTTGATGAGCGACTCGCAGACGCGGCAGTTGATGACGGGCACACCGCCGGCGTCGGGGCTGGCGATCGCTGTGTACGGAGGAGGTAGTTCAGCTTTGAGAAGAGAGGGGAAAACAGACAAGACACAACTGTTAGCTCTTAGTACATCACCAAAAAGTCATCAGAAGAGAAAAGAAAGCCTCTGATATGAATGATTTCTGTGTTTGCAACGCAGATGTGGACTCTGTGATGTCTGACAACAACACATCAGTTATTTTTTTGCATAACTTTCCTCACCTTTATTCATTCAAAATGTTCCGCTCTCTGAGTTCAGTGGATTAAAATAATTAAACTTACATGTGCTCACAAAGCTACAACATAATCAATCAGTGTCTGAATGGCTAATAGGAGAATTAATAGTCTAATAAATCCAAGACAGCCTTAGCTGTGTTATTATAGCCATACAGAATGGGATTAGAACTGCTTCATGTTATGGATGGACACTAAATAATGTTATATTGATAGCATTGATTTAAGTATCATTGGACAATACTTGAATGACAGTATGTAATATATCGCAACATACATTTGTACAGTCATAATTTAACAGAGGTTCAAAGTATATCAATACAATGTTTATGCATTGTACGAACACACTTGGAGGTATAACACAAGGAATTTATTTATTTAAAAGGAAATGGACAATGCATATTAATAAATATCAAAATATAAATATAGCCTGAGACTAAAGTCCACCTGTAGTTCCTTGGCAGGTTGATGTTACAAGGAATCACTTTGAATTTTTTTTTACCCCATACATTTCTTATTTCTGTGTTTAACACTTATTTGCTGTTTTCTGCCTGTAAAAAAAATCCACAATCTACAGTTTCATTACCTTTCACTCAGTCTGTAATCATCTAACCTTTGTCAAGATAACCATCAACATCAACTGATGAAAATGTTTACCATGATAACCTTTATGGCCATACTGTCCAGCCCTAGAAAAAAAATAAATCAATGAACTTTATCATTATTGCTGTTATTGTTATTATTAATAATGAACATATCACTATCATGTAAATAAATCACAGGAAAAGCTTAAGGCAGCTTACTGGTAAAGGTCTACAGACTAAAACAAAGTCCCACTCCTATCAATAATCCTTAAAATAGCCGACAGTTACACCATTCAACGACTGCCTTACTGACTCTTCACTAAATGTTTATTCCTCGTGTGGAAATAACTTAAATGAACCTATGTGCATTTAGGCTCCACGGGAATGTCAGTGTTCTTTCACTAACGATGGTTTTCCAGCTTAACTCCTGATTATTCTCCCATGAACCCATGACAGCATGTTCACGGCTCTGATTGGTCAACATGTGAATCATGTGTTCTGTCAGAATCCTGAGCCCCATTCTGGATGTTTAAGAAAGAAACAATGGAGCCTTTGAGTTGCCAACACACACAAAAATGTAATAGGCAAGTAATTATTGGTAATAATAATAACAATAATAATAATGACAACTGGGATTAATTTTAGGTCATATGATAGAATATGTGCATAAAGACATACATTGACCTAAATTGAGACATAAAGCTATAAAGACAAAGAGACTAAATACAAAAATCAAAAAATGCTCTCAGGTTTAGTATGTAATGTTTATCCACCATGAGGCTGTGGTGATGCGATGTGATGTAATGTAATTTGTTTTGACGACTTATCAACTAGATGAGGTGATAAATCAAAGCATCTCTGCTAATGAGCTTAATAAACACCTGAGCTTTTGGGTTGAGGAAAAACTTGAATAGCCAGACCGTTTACGCTCCAAAAAACAAGTGTGATCAACCTGATCGGATGGCCGACCTTTACAGATTTTAGATTTAGTCTGAAAAAAAGTACTGTGAAGTAACTGCTCAAATGAACTCTGTACTGTTTAATCCCACATTAACCTGGTGTATTAGTCTGAATTCCACATGTTTCTGAGGGTTTTAATACAACAGATCCACAAGCTTTACTGCCACTATTACTACTACTACTACTACTACTACAGTATTCAAGCATATTTCACATTCTAAAACAGACATATATATTGCTGAACTCTCTTCTAATGCATCATACTTGAAACCTGTTGTCACTGCCATTGTAGTACTCTCGATGAGACAAGTGGGATGAGCCAACAGCTAAGCTTGGCTCTGAGGTTCTGATAACAGTGACCAATTGAAAATAAAGGATCTAATGGGACAACCTGGCTAGAGATATGCTAATTCAAATCACATCAGGCCACACTTTGCTGCTTCATAAACAGATGACTCATCTGCTAGTGTGCTACTGTCCTCTTTTACCTTCAATTATTTTACAACAGCAAAAATAAACAAAAGTGCTGCTTGGGGCTGAATAATTCATTATTTTCAAATTAAAACTGCAATTTAAAAAAACTGCAAGAGCTTACAGTTAATTGATTACTACAGAATTAACTAGCTCCTAATTTGTTAATTTGTTCAAGTGCTTTTTTTATATGTCTAAATTCTAAAATTTATAGAAAATATTAATAATGATATTTTAGTTTATTAAATGTGAATATGTTCTGTTTCACAGCTTCGGTTTGTGGACAAAAAAGATTTGAGGACCATGTCATTTTCGAGCTTTTTGGAATCTCATCCTTGTAATAGTGTATATGAATTAATATTTGGATGGTGCTGTGTAATAATGCTCCATCTTATTCAAAACTGTAAGAACATTGAATTACATACATTGCAAATCAAATCACTTTCCAAAAAATATGACCGAAAAATTGCAATTGCTCCTCCATGGATACATACTGTATGTCTTCTAAATGTCTCTCTGTGATCAGACACCAACCGTGTTCAGGCCTGTTTCTGCTCACTTCTCTCTCAGCTCTTTGTTATATAGTCATCCTAATGCACTTCTGAAACAGAATACAGCAGCTATAAGTTTTCACTAGCTGCCCTTGGAGCTCGAGGTAAGACGAGAAAACACTTTACTACGACCACCAGGCAGCACCACAACATGCAGTGGTACATCCCGCCACAGCTGGTGCCATCTCTGATTGAACAGTTCTAATTTGTGGTGAAGAAGATGTGGTTCATTTTACTGCCGTTACTTTTCTGATTGACAGTAACATCAAAAACAGCGTTGTACCGTAGAGTCATCTCTGTTTTTAAATGTGTATTTTGGAAATCAAATCACTGCCTCACTCAGGCTTTGGCTGCATTCAGTTTCAAACAAGAGTGTTTTGATGCAGCCAAGGTCATTGGTCTCTGCTCCGCACCAACAACACACTGCAGAATGTAAGAAAATACAGCAAATAGTGACTCACGTCCTGTTGCAGCTGTATAAACCACAATGGTCAACAAATCTGTTCATCAGGTAATAAAGTCACAATTCTTCATTGCCTTCAGAAACAATAAATAACAATAAAGTCACTTCACAAACAGCAGGTTTTAGTCAGATGCAAATTGACTTATTGTCTTAGTCTTTATGTTTTATGAAACTGTCTCTGCTTTGGCTCAAAATAATGAATCCTGTAAATTGACTGTTTGACCAACCCCAAAATACACTTTTTTTTTCATTCACTGAAGCAACCAAAAAGTGTCAAATGAGGTTATTATAATCTAGATTAATAAATGTGACAAATGAAATCTGCAAGATTAAACTTCTGAACAACAAAGTTCATTTTAAACATTTCTTTGCTTGATAATAGATGTTTGTGCCATTCAATCCATTCATTTGCAGCAGAAAAACAACCTGAGAAATGTTGGTCTGAGGTCACAATAAAGAATACATAACAAATGAGAAGTAGGTCCTCAGTGTATCAGGCCAATGTTAATCAGTGTTAACTCCAGCAAAAAAAAACCTCACACAATGTGAGATTATGTATATCTCCAGATTCAAAATTTCAAATTTGGCTTAGATTAAATGCAGAGCAAAGGTCAGTCTAGCAGCTTCAGGGCCCAGTGGAGATGGGATTTATAATCCTGTAATTTCCTGTGTCATTCAGCCCTGCCTGTGTATCAGTGTACTCTAACCTGCATTCTGCTGTTCACTGTGAAAACTCTAGCCATCTACCAACCAGTGCCTTCTCTTACAGTAGGCATTGGATGACAAATTTTTAATTTTTGTAGATTTGACAAGATGAACAGCAGATGTACTCGATTTTCATTCGTTTTGTATCCGTAAGCTTATGGAAACAGACTTATGTTACAAAAGTAACTTAGTCAGAAGGCCAGTGAGATGGAGTGGGGGAGTGGAATGGCCTGTGGCATTTTGTGAAGACGTAGTTGTTCTAACTAATAAGCATGGCAAGATATGAAAAATTCCCTTCATGATAATCCCAACCAAATAATTGCGACTCATGATATTATTATGATATGATTATTGAGTTAGGCACCAGCGCCCCCCCCCCCGACCCTCAGTGGATAAAGCGGTAGAAAATGAGTGAGTGAGTGTGCGGTGGAGGTTGTCATCACTCTCCTCATGAAATATTAATAATTTTCCCCATTCACATTCATCACGATTATGGAAATAAACCATTACAGTCTTAGTGTGATATTTTGTCCCATCCCCAGTTAAAAGTATCATAATTATGCAAATGAACAAATTGACAGCAGCCATCAAACATATGGGACATTCTGTCAATTCAGTCAGGTCATGCATTTGATTCAGGCCCATCAATGAAGGCCAAATGGAGACATTTTTGATGATTTGCAGCTGGAACAAAAGACAGCTGAGGCCTGCATCTGCAGTGGGTCATTCTCCAACACCCTATGATTATTGAGTTAGCCCCCCCCCCCCCCCCCCCCCTCCAAAGACACACAGCCATCAAATCATGCAGTGAGGCCTCGCTAAAGCCACATCAAGACTGGCATCATGATTGTGGTGAAGACCCAGAGAACATGAGGCTCCGCTGAGTCGTGATGTATGATTTCTGCAGTGAAAAAGCAGAGGCTGGTGTTGTTGTAGGCCCCTCGTCTCAAACCCGCAGCTCCACTTCTCAGAGTGGAGACTCCACCTTCGTCCCTCTCTGCTGCTCCGCTTCTCTTCTCACCGATGCCCTCGCTTTACTGCTCTTTTATTTACGCACTTGCACGAACCTGATACGCCCCAAAAATGATTCCGCACGCAGGCGGTGGGGCTCGGGCTCTGACTCATGTCGTGTGTTTACCTCGGGGACTTGAATCCTGCAGATACGGGGGAGCAGTGGGGGTCACATTCCCGGAGTTGGGGCCCGACAGCAGCGGGGACCGCTCGTCCATGCCGTCCGAGGCCATGTCGTCAGCCGTGAGCCGAGGGAGGTGACGGGCGGAGGCGACGAGGAGGCTCCGGGCTGTGACGACTGTTCTGCTCTCAGCACCGGGCAGCGACCAGCTACTGTTTGTTGGTGCCAAACTGCTCCCGTCCGGCAGCACCGTGACGTCATCACGGAGGAGGCGGGGCACCGCCTGGGCCCCGCCCTTCTCCTGCAGGGCCCGAGGCATAGGCGGTGCTCGTGTACAGAGATATGGAGTTAGAAAGTGCACACAAATAACTAACAAACTATGATAGTGTTTTTCAACATCTGCTCAACTTTATTATCCTCTAATGCAGACTTATTTGTCTGTTTGCAAACAGACCTTTGTTTAAACACGTCTCCCCTTTGTCCTGGATCTAATCTTCAACAAACTCATCATGTGTGGGTTGTCATGTGTTTAATATGTAAACTATAGGATAGGCTGGGGCAATAATTCAATAACTATTGTAATGTAGTTTTCTTTAATATCAGTTTCAGGCACAATATATAATTACTATGTAATGTTTCTGCATTAAACACGTCAAACTTACACTGCAATGATATGACACTTTATTGTTCATAGTTGTTGATAGTATCAACTGATTTGAAACTTTTTTTATCTTGATAATACTTTTACATAGGTCAATAATTCAATAACTATTGTAATGTAGTTTTCTTTAATATCAGTTTCAGGCACAATATATAATTACTATGTAATGTTTCTGCATTAAACACGTCAAACTTACACTGCAATGATATGACACTTTATTGTTCATAGTTGTTGATAGTATCAACTGATTTGAAACTTTTTTTATCTTGATAATACTTTTTCGTCATATTGCCCAGCCCTAGTTTATACATAGGTTTATTCACAATTTATGCTTTGTCTTGTATGTATTTATATTATTTTCATCTTTATCATTATCCCCCCCCCATTATACTCATGATGATTTTCTATCATTTAATCATTCAGTCTATGTTACATATACTATTATTCTTATACATGTATAATATGTATATTATCCTGCACATTTGTATGTCAATAGTTATAATAATTTTATAATTTATATTAAAAATACTTACTTTTAGTTGAGATTATTGCAGCCTTCACGTGCACAGGTGATAACACAACAGGACTTTGGGCTCAGACATGTGAAAGAACCACAGCCTCCAAAGCAGAGCTAGAACCAAAAAATGGACACGGAATCTGTGAATCTAAAATCCAATTAAAATCAATGTGCCCTACTTATTGCTACCATTTGACAATTGGAAAAATCAGTGTGTCACATGAGATTGCAGTTCTCGTCAATTCAGACTGCATTTTTATGGAAGGACCCTAAAATCCTGTGATCCAGATTGAACATGATCAAAGTTGAGCGAGACTCATGAAACAGCCATTTCCTGTCTTTGCCACTAGATGTCTGTGTAGGAATACTGTGTAGAAACATTTGGATAGTCTGTACACGTTTGTTCTACTGGGTGTTTACTGCAGCACAGTTTACTAGTCATTTAAGAGCATGTCTACAGTATTATAAATAAATTACTCTCACTGTGGTGCATGTAAGATATAGTTTTAGAAAACGGAACACTAAAATGTTCATGTATTGAATAAAAATGAAATCCAAAACTCTTTTAGAGGGAAATAAGTGTTTCCGAGGTGGAGGGCTGACAAGACCATCCCCTCCTAAATCATCTTATACTCAAATGCGTTAACTGCTGAATATTTTCATGAGCTCACAGCAGCTTATAGAGGATGAAGATACTTGTGTCAAGTCCTCATTAGTGTTATCAAATGGGAATTAAACAGAGTTTTCTTCCCACAATGAATGACATCTTTTGCTAAGTTCTGCCCAAGAGACAAGCCTTTCCTCTGTCTCTTACTGACAACTGCAAACCAGACTTTACAGCTAATCTGTCTACTTTTTTTTGGCTCTTACATTTGATATATTTCATAGCTGAGCCCAAACATGACTCGGACATCTTCATCTGAATAAATCCCCACTTACCCTTTGTTCCCCAAGTGCTTTGAATGTCATTATAAGGACTTTTAGAAACCATTTTCCTTTTTTCCACCAGTTTTGTGTGGGGTGAGTGCTGTGGTCATCCTGAGATGAAGTGCACATATTTTGTATCGGTTTTTATTGTGTGCCTCGTATCAACTTTCCACTGAAATTACAACACATTCACTTGTTTGAGCCAAATTATGTCACTCATTCCTTTTTGCTTAGGTCAGGGTATAAGCCACGGGTCATACTAATCCATTCCCCGGTCAAACAAAAGACCTCTAAGGATAAACAGATTTATTCTCTCCCACAGCTTTAAGACAAAACATTTACGCTGTTGTTCATTGAAATAATAGGGTTTTTAGGTTTTTATGGGTAAATCTGTAAATCCAAAGAGTTTCCATGCATGGGTTTGATTTTGAGGTAACATTTAGAAGATTTCAAGGTTGAAAATTGGGCCAAATGCAGACCTGGTTTTGGTTTTGTTAAGGACATTGTAAAATGGCTCATAAATTCCAGCAGCAAGACACCTCCTACTCTCCAAACCACTGCATTCATTTGAGAGCTGACTTGACCAAAGGCTACAAAATATCACCCTAACAGAAAACGTATAGGAATCTTAAACATAGACTTTAATCCAAATTATAAGCAGGCACATGTTGCAAGAGTATATGCAGTCACCATCTCTTACCAGCCATTAAATTCCCCTAATTTCCTCTGTAGACTGTGAGGGAAAATGCTCTCACTCTGCCTCTGCTGCAGTCAAACAGAGATTCAGATTGCATCTAACAGGCTGCAGTCCACGACTCACTTTTTCCGACGACTTCATTCAGGCAGCACCGGAGTGTTGGAGGACTCTGTTTTCTTCATTGTTGGGGTTTCTTTGCAAGGTAAAATAATCCCTGTACACCAGAAAAACATGATTTTATTGTAGGATTATTAAAGTACTGTTTTAAATTAGATTTAGTCATTGTAGGAATTAGAAATTGTGGATTACATGGTTTTGTCCGGTTATTTTCCAAGATTTCTGAATGGAAAAACTGTCGTAAAGTTCCAAAATGAAAGCAAGACTCCCAGCAATCATAGAAAAGAAACAAATAGAATATAATTTAATGACACAGACATTTAGAGATGTGACTGTTTACAGAAATAATGACCTTAATGGAGAACTGTTCTGTATTTACTATCTTAGTTATTTTTAGGATAAATCATAATTGTCATCAAGTACATGTGTAAAGTGTCAGCATTAAACTTAACTTACAGCATAAACTACTTCAAATTTCCTGACCTTTGATCATCTCTATTCCTCTCAAACTGCACGTGATTTTACATTTATTTAAAATGACAAAAACACATTTCAATTTCTTTCCAAGGTATAGGATAAAAATAACGAAATTTCTATTTGGTTTTGAAAAGAGCTGTTACAGGAAAACACCACATGGGAAACATTGTCATGGTGCCACTACTGCAGCTGTGTACATACTCTGTGTGTGTGTGTGTGTGTGTGTGTGTGCGCGCGTGTGCGCATGTTCTGTTGTGAATTTGCACTGATTTCATGAATGTACCTGATGTTTCATTCAGGTTAGAGATGCTGCAGGGGCCAGAGAGCAGTACTGTGCTCTGCCTGTCCTGCTGCCTCCTCCTGGGTTTTTGCTTCCCAGTAGAGGGTGTAGGACCAGCAGGTCCCCTTCCGACTTTTCCTCCTGAAGAAGAGTCTGGAGAACCAGATTTTGAGGACTGGGAGTTGGGCTCTGGATCGTCTCCTCCGCACCTGCTCCACAGCTTTCCTGCGGACAGCCCCTTCACTAAAGAGGTTCAGGGAAAACCAGTTAACTGCACCCAGCGCTTCTGGCTTCCAACATCCCCTGCCCTCTGCTGGGAAAACATGGCCGAGCCTGAGGAGTTTGCCAAGTGTCGTCTGCTTGTTCTGCAGAACAGGGCCGCACTGCAGGCCGTTTCCTCCTCCAGTGGGGTGGAGGAAGGAGGGATCTCCTATGATTACCAAGCCAGAGAGGAAGTCCAGGGAGTCCGCTCAGATCACCAGAGTGTGGAAGGTACTGTGCAGACTATGGAGAAGGTTTTTGTCTCACTGGAAGAGAAGAGGAAAGAGGGGAAGGAGCAGGGAATCCTAACAAGGTAAAAATCCTTGCAACATCGACCTATCAGGAAGGGATGAGGAAGGGACTTAAATTTAAACAACTTACCCTCAGCCAAAGAAACCTGCAACAGTATCAGTTGTCACAGCCACAAAATGGGCAAATGTAGCGTAATACTATACACAAAATGATGCATGATAATGTTCAGCAGTTACATGTTGCCTAGGATATTTGTTGCAGAAGATAATTGGAAATAAGTCTAATCTAAAACAGTGTTTTAACCAATCCATGTTTCAGACAGGAGTACAGCAAACAGCTGTGAGCCTCACTGTACACATGCGATTCCGAGCTGTGTGGCTTGTCCTAAATTATTATTGGTGAGGTAATCAGCTGGATCACTTGTTACTTGTTGGACCCAAACATAAAAATGAATGACTGCCAGTGTGAAAACACTGTCCAGACCAGCAGCTGAGTCATTTCAAATGTTTCCCAACAATCATGTTTCAGGACATCTGGCTGAGACAAGGCTCTGGCGCTAACACAGTAATAACATTTCTCTCTGTTTTTGTCTATTTATTTTTCCATTTCAGCATGAGAGAGTATCTTTCCAACACAAGAGACACCATCGATGTCAGAGAGCACATGGCAAACCACCTGGAGAAGCAGTTTTCTATTTTAGAGAAGAGTCTTTTAAATATGCAGCTTCGACTGAATAAACTCATCCAACAGTGACAACTTTATGGACCTGCTGCTTCTTTTTCTTCCGTTTTTGAACTGCAATTATAATATGTAGAATATATGCATGCAGTCTGGGGATGCCATACATGATATACTGACAAAACACTCAATATGCACAACATGTCATAACTTCCATGCCAACAAAAATACAAAGCCTAGTCTGGAATTTGTAAACATGAATAAATGTCACATCATCTGGGAGTTTTGAATTTTTGCTTTTATATTTACAAACGCGGTAATTTCATGGTCACAACTGTGGGTCCTAAAGAAAAATCACAGGACATGAGAATAAAAAAACGTGTTTAACTAGTTTTATTATGATATAAAATCTAGACACATCTGTGAATACATGAGAAGGTTGACTCGAAAGGTAGTTTAGGCTGAAACTGAATTTCCATAAGAAAAGCTACAGTGTATTCAGGCTACAGTTACTTTAGACAACTTTCAAGTATATGTGATAAGAGACTCATAACCCAAACATAACCTTAAAACATGGCAATATTATGCATGTCATTCAAATTAACATCAGCATTTGATGACATTTTTGAAATAACTGGTCAAAGAAGGAAATAATTATTTTTGTTTAATGACTTGTGTGGCATTAACTCTTTTATATAAAGAAGGGGGTGCCAATTAGTTGGCAAAAATAAATACATTTTTCCCTTAAACTTGATCATACAAAAAAAAACTTTTGAGACACCATCCCTGTAAAATCTTCAAAGATAAAGAATTTTGAGACTACAGGCCACAAAAAAATCTGCTATTTGAGTGTCTCACTTAGGAGCAATAACAGTAGTTTTACCTTGACAAAAACATTTGCAGAGGTCATAAATTCTGCTGGATTAAAACTGATTTTTTTGATACATCTAAGCCTGCTTTATGTGGGCTGTTAATACAAATTTAGCTTGCTGGTATCCATCATTGATCCTAACACTTCAAAATTCCTGTGACCGTCTGCATGACTCATTAGCCCCATGTGGTTGAACGTCCTGTCCTTCGTCCACTAACCTATCCCACAGGCTCTACAGCAACTGAACTCTGTCATCCATATTAATGACACAGAGTTCAGAGTGTCTCTTCTGCCAGTCACTTCACTGTCAGTGAATGGCAGGACGGTACATTTGATTTGTCCAGGTGTGAAATGCATCCAGTGACCTGTTTAAAAGTCACCATCCTCTTCCCGCATTTGCTCCAGTGACCTGAGGTAATCACGAGCCAAGATCTTCTTAGGCAGGATATCTACAAACAGAGTATTACAGTATGTTAGCCTCATTACTGCATTGACTAGCCGTCCTTACTGTGAATGTATAATGTAAGGTCATACCCTGTGTAATTGAGAAATTGTAATAAACAATGTCAGTACATACACTAACATTCTCCTTCTTTACGTAATGTAATATGGCAGATTTGGTGTAGAGTAAATTACAAAACTGTTCCTGTGCAACTGTTGATGCACAGAAACCAACCAAGAATGACTGTAGGTGGACAAATGAATATGTTTTCTGTATTTGAGGTAATATCAGATGATGATCGAATAATGTCATAAAACAGATCTTTTATGTTTTGCAGTTAAAGAACTTCCTGCAATAAAACTTCCCTATTATTGATCAGAGTATGTTTGAGACAGCAACCAACATTGTGGTCATTACCACAAATTAATGACATTTCCTGTGAAAGAAAATATTAGATTTTTGTGGTGATAAGGGAACTGATTCAATCAATCATTGCAAGAAGTCTAAATGAACTTGTGTTCTTTTAAATAATGGAATGTTAAATTGATCTAAACTAACTTTGTAAGATATGGTTCTGTTTTTCATTTATTCACCAGCATGATTTTAGGTCTTCTTTAGTAGAGCCTGGAGCACTTCACTGGAGCACTTCACCTCAGTCTTTTACTTCATCTTAGTATGTTTTATTTCACTAATAAAGTTTGTCTTGTCTGTGCAGTCTGTAAGATGTTGTTGACAGATGTTAAATGATGCCTCTGTCTTACAGCTACAAAGCATATCTATCTATGGGTACAAATAAAGGGATTTCTATTAAAATAGAGGAATGTATTGATAATGTGGGTAATTAAGAGGGTCTTGGTAGATATTCACTCTCTCCAAGTGCTTTGTCTTGTTATAATAGATGTAGTTAAATAACATCCAGGGCTGCAATGAGTATTCAATTAGTAAATTAATCGCCAATCATTTTGATAATTGATTTGAGCGTTTTTCTCAATAACATGCTTTCTGATTTTTCGGCTTTTTAAATGTGTATATTTTCTGCTTTCTCTGCTTCACATATCATTAAAACTGAATGATTAATCGAGAAGTTGATCAACAGATTGCTCGATTACAAAAATAATCATTATTTGCAGCCCTTATGGCATCAGATGAGTATTTCCAACATTGAATGTGCACACTTATAGAAAACAAGTGGTCAAACCCACGGATATACATAGACAGAGCCCAGGTGGAGCTCAAGCACCACCCCTTTTTATGTGGACCATATGAATTTTCATGTAAAAGTGGGTAATAAAACCCCAAAAACTGCAATTGTGTGTTTCTCTCTCACTCACTCTTCTTCTACCGCTTTATCTTCCACCTGAGGGTTGCAGGGAGCGCTGGTGTCTAATCCCAGCTGACATAGGGTGAAAGGCGGATACACCCTGGACAGGTCACTAGTCCATCACAGGGCTACAAATAGAGACAGACAACATCCACTCTCACACTCACACCTAAGGGCAATTTAGAGTATCCAATTGGCCTACAAGACTAGTAGAAAGTTGTTGGGAAGGCCTATTGAACATGCGTATGACTATACAATTATCAAAATAAAAATGGTAACGAGTAAAATATGTATTACTCTAACGTTATCGTTTTCAATAACTAATTGTGAGGAAGTATCTTTGATTCACTTGAGCATCTGTCATCTTAAATGCACACCACTGATCGAACCATTAAGAACACCTAGGAGTATAAAGCATTGCGGAGTTTAAAATGTATTTACTGTACTATATAACCCCATACCGTCGTTTAAGTGAGTCCATGGAGGATCCAGGTTACACAAACGCTTCTGTATTATTACCAACAGGTCTGTCAAATCGTGTCTTACCGGTCAGAAAGTGGAAAGTCTCGGTCTCCTCAACGGTGTTAGCCAGGTCGCTGTAGGACAAGGTGTTGGTTTCCTTCCCAGATCCGTTGTTGAATGAGGACAGAGCCAAGTGCTGGACAAATAACTCCTTCAACAATAACAAACAAGCAAGCAAGCAATTCAGTAAAGGATACATTTAGCTTTACTCAAAAACAAACTGGAGCAGCAGCTTTCAAAGGTGCTAACCGCTGTTAGCAGCAGGTGGGTGAGCGGATAAGTTCACGTCGTTTAGCATCTGAGTGTCGCTTACTGTCGCCTTGGTGGTGAGGAACAGAGCGTCCTGGTTGATGCTGGAAACATCCGGGGAGCTCTTCATGATCAGCCTCACTCTGGAGATGGGCAGAGAGATCGTCTTTTTCAGCTCCTCTTTATTTTGAGACATTTTCCCGAAAACACGGCGCCACACAGTCCCGTAACTTTCAAGTACTGTTTTGAATACTGACGCGTTTCTTCATCAGTTACAGTTTTACTGTAGTTTCAAGCTGCAAATATGGTTTACTGCCACCTGCTGGACCGGAGGCTTAAACACCTGGTTTTCGTCAGTTATTGGTTTTAATGACCAGTGTTTTATTTTGTAACTGTCTGTTTTCCCCGTTGTAGTGATTTATTTTACATCAACACAATTTTGTATTTAGTTCATATTAACAGCAGACCGGCGAATGACTTTAATTCATCCTCGTCATATTCGTTCAGTGTCACATAGTCCATTTTGCTAAAATGTGATGAGTTCTTTAAGAGCAAAGATGGAGGGAATACAGGAATAATTTTACAGTTGAATTAACATCTCCAAAGCTATTACAGATCTATCAAAGGCATCAAAGTACATGAAAACGACAGGGTCAAGACTAGGACGTAGCCTTAGTATAATTAAAACAATTCATTTTGGTTACTTAATATGATTCCTTTGACATTTTTCTATTTTAATTTGAAAAAAAACAAAACAAATACAGAGAGATTCAATGACCAAACACCCCAAACTTATTTTGCTGCATTTTCTGAATAAAATAATTTTCTCTGTATTATGGCTTTTGATTTCCTGTGATAATACATTACAGAATAAGTGCATTTTATCTAAGATGTAGCAGTGTTCTTATTCATAAGGTTAGTCTCACTGAGATCAAATATCTCTTTGACATGGAAAACAGCAGCATAGTTACATTTAAAAGCAATAAACACTGGACACTCTAAATTGAGTGAGAGTGTGAAATTGGATGGTTGTTTGCCTCCATGTGGCCCTGTGATGGACTGGCGACCTGTCCAGGGTGTACCCCTCCTTTCACTCTATGCCACCTAGGATTACGCACCAGCGCCACCCATGACCTTCATGTGGAGGACAAAGAGGTAGTAATATGAGTGAGTGAGTGAGTGAGTGAGTGAGTGAGTGAGTGAGTGAGAACATTAACACTTGCATACATAAAACACTTGCATCTAGCAAGGTAGACTGCAACGATTTCACTAATTCAGTGTAATAAGGGCTTGAAGATGTAAAGTGTTCCATGTATTATGTGCCGAAAACCTAAATGCTTTCTTGCCCAAGTAAAATATGTACTTATGTCCAAACTCACCTTTAGTCAGTGAGGGTCGGCACTGTGTCCTCCACACCAGTGGTGGCGCTTGACTTAAACGGACAGTTCCCCATCCAATGTAGAAGATCAAGCCAAAGGCAGACGAAGAAAAGGAAGCTGTATGGCTGCATTTAAAGAATAAACATGGAACATAAGTCAATTCACCATATAGACATGTAAAAATGCGAATGACCATGGGCACTCCATTTTAAAAGACACCAAAACTTTCACGCAAAACATGAAATTTAAAAAAACAAAGCTACGAGAACTATACAACTCACCACTTGGTGGCGATGTTGCTCCGAATGTTGGCAATTCGCCGTTAATCATGAAGAGGAAGAAGCGGTGGCGCTAAGCAATGGCGGAGGTCGAGTGACATAAACAATCCGCTTTAAAACAGAACTCTGTTGTAATTATCATAAATGTTCTCGTGTTGTAACTACCGGTCCTAAGTGTGTGCGTGGCATTAAGGACACGCGTGTCTCTGTGTTGGAGTGTGGCACTGATGAGGAACAGCGAGCAGACTGAGCTGCTTCTCCTCATTGTTCAACACTGAATTCGTTTCTTCGTAAACCGGTGACGTTTTCTCCAACACCAACGATGCCGCTGGGTTTGAAACCGAGCTGCGCTGTTTGCAAGACGAACTCCTCCTCCATGTGGAAGAAAGGAAACCAGGGAGAGATTCTGTGTAACAACTGCACAGGGAAGAGCGGCAGCAGCGGGGGTGGCAGCGGTGGTGGTGCCGGCGGCGGCTGTGGAGCAGCGGCTGCTGCAGGACCCTCCATGTCCTCCAGTACTCAACCCAGCAATGGCGGAGCCAAACAGGTCAGTCTCTCTGTGCAAATGTGTGTGTGTATATATATATACGATATCGGGGTCTCCAACCATTTTTTCTTTTGAGAGCTACTTTAACAAAATGAAAATGGTCGAGAGCTACTCGTGTTTGTTAATGATTCCCATAGCATATTTCAGCCCAAACAAACTGAATGAGCTTGTTTTGCCTGAACATTTACAAAATGTTGGTGTCGACAACTCACACATTTGCGATAAACATGAGAAAAACAGTATTTTATTCACCTCCATGTTTATTTTGTATTCTTATTTATTATAAATTCTCACATACTTTCAAAACAAAGCAGTGCATTTGCAAATACACAGACGTATTCACTTTTCATTTTGTGATTATCTGCCCATATGTCACTATTACTTCACAAGAGGATTCACATGTACAGCTGTATGTGTTATGTATAATGTGTATTTTCATTTAGTGAGATTACTGGCACTGTATGGAGTCAACAAGAGAGGTGTCTGCTGGAGTGTGTCAACTGAGGCTCACTCTTATGGAGTCATTTAAATGTTCACCTGACAGTCTTGTTCTGAACTTTGATTTTATACACACACTTGTCGTTTACATACAATATTCTTTGTGGAAATAGTAGGTTTTTAGTCTCTACTGGTATGAGCAGTTGTCGCAGTCACTGTTGCTGCCCATCTCACAACACCACTCACTCATCAAGCTGAAAGCTAGCAAATAATCATTTAGTGTTAGAAGGGACTGGACACCTCTGAGTTTGACTGGACGAAATGTAAGCAGGTTTATGTTCGATTATCGAAACCTTTGACGAGCTACTTGGAAGGGGAATGGGAGCTACTGGGAGCTCACGAGCTATTCGTTTGGAGACCCCCGCACTAATCTGTCTTGTCTATTGTGATTGTGTTTGTGTTTGTTTTCACTGATGGATGGGGTAAAATGAGCACTTTGGGCAGAGTCACATGTGGCTTTGGAATGTAATGATGGAAAAGGCAGCAGTTATTTATTTATTGGTATTTTATGGAAAAGAAAATGATGAAATCACACATAACTTGAGCTTAATGCCCGACCTGTGTTGTTTTGTATCTTTAGACCAAGCAGGAAATCCACAGAAGGTCAGCACGCCTGAGAAGTACCAAGTACAAAGCACCTGCATCTGAGAAGAAAGTGTCCACCAAAGGAAAGGGAAGACGGCACATATTTAAACTGAAAAATGTAAGCTAGGCATGGATTTGCAAGGTTACATTCAGTATTTCTGTTATTCTGTACTGTGAGTTTATGCATTCAATCACTGTGTATGGGTTTTCTTTATTCAGCCAATCAAAGCACCAGAATCTGTTGCAACAATCATCACATCAGAATCTGTATTTCACAAGGTATGGTCTTGATTCTTACTAAACAAAAACTATCTTTAGTTTTCTATGAAATATCATGAATGTTTATCTTAATTGTTTTTTATTTTGTACCAAAAGGGTGTTTATTACCAGACAGGAGATGTCATTAAAGTAACTGATGAAGAGGATGGGAAGTCGTACTATGCTCAGATTCGAGGCTTTGTTCAGGACCAGTACTGTGAAAAGAGTGCAGCACTGACCTGGTTAATTCCCACCCAGGCCAGCCCAAAGGACCAGTTTGATCCTGGGACATACATTGTTGGTGAGCCACAAGGAAATTAAATTGTATTATATATTTTTATGCCACTTTATTTGACTATGTTAAATACTGTCTATTTGGTTCCAGGTCCAGAAGAGGACTTACCCAGAAAGATGGAGTACCTTGAGTTTGTGTGCCATGCCCCCTCTGAGTATTTCAAGTCACGGAGCTCTCCATTCCCCACCATCCCAATCCGACCAGAAAAAGGCTATATCTGGACCCACATAGGACCCATGCCTGCCCTCACTGTCAAAGAGTCAGCGGGGGGAAGCAGTTAGCAGCATTCAGATGTGGACTTACTCTGTTGCTCTCAAACAGACATTTGTAAATTTATGTAACATAAAAACAAAAATGGTTGTTGACTACAGCCATATCTTTAGATTAAAGATAAGCTGCAATTTGACAGCAAAGAAACCACATTCCAAAAAAAAGCTTTTAACACAGCTGCAGCGTTGGCATCTTACTTTTGTATTTGGTAATAAAAAACATCTTGTTTCGACTGATCTTTTTGTCTGTGATTGTATAAATATTAATTTAACAAGTTGCTGTGCTGTGCAATGGCCAACACTTGTGCTGTGCTTGGATAACACTACCTGGAGCGACCAAATTTTGCGAATCATTATGAGCAACAGGCGGGACCAGGGATATATGCTATGGAACACTTTCACTGTATAGTGGCAGTTTTGGCAAACTTGTTTTTTTTGTTAAAAGTTCCAAACTGCTACTTTAACGCAAGATGCTTTCTTTGATAATTTATTTTTTTCCTTTTAACTGTATTTTTGTCTTTCGTCTCATAAAAATCATCATTAATTTGCATATTCCCAGAAACTCCTATGTCCTCTCAGGACTTTGGTGCAATACAAACCTCTGTTTTCACATGAAAAAGATTATCCAACTGTGAGCCAAAAAAACATATTCTTAAGGTATCAGTGATTGGAGCTGGCGTAATTCATTCAGTGAGTCCTTTTATGTATGCCCTCATTGGCAGCCATGCCCGTTTTATTCTAGGTTTGCCAAGCAGGAAGCACTGTGTGTCAGTATCTCATTCAACTTCATAGAATCCTAAATTACTACTTTAGAGCAAGAGTAAATTTGATGAACTAGTTTGGAACTTAACTTGCTTTTACTTGAATATTTTTTTGTCTATTTCTAGAGAAATTGGTTCCAAACATGTCACTGCTCACACACCTGTTGGTGTGTCTGTTTGGAATGGGCTCCTGGATTTCGATCAATGGCCTGTGGGTGGAGCTGCCTCTCATCATCCCTCATATCAGTGAGGGCTGGTCCCTGCCCTCATACCTCTCTGTCCTCATCCAGATGGCCAACATTGGGCCTCTCTTTGTCACGCTGATGCATCACTTCCACCCCGGTGTCCTGAATGAGACCGATGTCATATATGTGATCACTGGGCTTGGAACCGTGGCGAGCTTCCTGCTGGGTTTCCTCTGGAAGGATACTGTTGTAGTGGCGGGTGTTCCTCACAGTGTATCCCTCCTCATCTTAACATTTTACCTTGCTGTTGTCGCCTGCACTTCATCTGTCACATTCCTGGCCTTCATGGTGAAGCTCGCACCTCAGTATCTCACCACCTACTTCATTGGGGAGGGCATGAGCGGCCTGCTGCCCACTTTAGTGGCTCTGATCCAGGGCATTGGAGTGGTCCACTGCATTAACAACACCAATGCCCCGAACTCCTCCTCTGACCTCCATGCCCAGTATCAGCTCGAAAACTTCTCAGCTGAGGTCGTCTTCTTCATCCTGACTGCCATGATGCTGGTGTGTCTGTTGGCTTTCGTGCTGCTAAACCACCTCCCAGCTGTAGCCAGGGAACATCCTAACAGTCATTACATAATTGAGAATGAGTCATGTCAGGAAAGCAGAAATTTGGCCAAACATATCAACAGACCTGAAAACCAGAAGCACAAAAGCAGCTTTGGCACTGGTGCGTACACCTGGATGCAGATTTGGTACATCTTTGGGATTCTGGCCTGGATCGGTGCTCTAATTAACGCGGTGCTTCCCTCAGTGCAGTCATACTCCTGCATGCTGTATGGAAACAACAGCTTTTACTTAACGGTCACCATGGCTGCTGTGTCGAACCCTCTGGCCTGCTTCATCGCCCTGTTCCTCCCTATAAGGTCAGTTTGCTTTGAGTAAGTAACACCAGGCAAAGGTTGTAGTTAGATACACTTTAAACAGAGTTTTGTACTAGGGCTATGCAATTAATCGAAACTTGGGTTTCAATTAGAATTATGGCCCCAAATGATTACAAAAAGAAGATAAATTAAACAAAACTATTGTTACTTTTTATTTATTAATAGTATTATGATTATTACAAAATGGCCATGATGCTTTTAATGTGACAGTGTCTGACTTCCTGTCCCGCTCATTATCTGGCAAAAATGGAACACACAGTAGAATCCCCAGGTCACACATGCAATATGCAGCTTGAGTAAAAATATATACAATATACATTAATTTATAGTTATTTTAAGGTAAAATGTTCAAAACCACTTTTTTTTACATGCAATAAATTCCATTTGTCATTTGAATCATTTGAAAAAACTGTGATTTAAATTTTGATCCAAATAATAGTGACTATTTTTTTCCATAATCGAGCAGCCCTAGTTTGTACCATATTATTTCCTGAATTGAAGAAAAAAATTAAGAACAGTATGGATCATGAATAATGAAAAGCAAGGAGGAAGTCAACTAAGTATAAAAATCCCAGCACCTGTTCTTCTTTTTGCACTGATTAGGTTAAAGTAATTCAGTCAAATGAAATGTATGCAAATGATACAAAATGTATATTATGATATTAATAGTAATATAGTACAAATTAAAACGTATTTGTGTAAAATATAAAATGCAATAAAAGCCAATAGTGCGTCCTAATGTTCTAGGGTACAATTACAGTTTGGCATAAGTTTGGAGTAAGTGGGTCACATGACATTAACTGAAAGCAGATTAATTAATATGCTAATGAAAGGCACAAAAATGAAAAGAGACTGTAAAATTCATGTGTTTTGTTTGTTGAGGGTAGGGTGGTGCTACAATTTAGCTTTGATTTGGAACTACTGAAAGCACTGCTAGCTAGATGTTCTTAAACAAAAACTGGGAATTGTGTGTTTCAGCAGTAATCACTCACTGACAACAAACTGCTAAAATGCAAGTAGAGTTACATCTAAGAGAAGAAATGAAATACAAAATATACAAAAAATATCACAAAAGAAAGACTTAAGAATTTATTGATGGTCCCTGAATGTCTGAACAGTAATATCCAACTAAGAACCCACTTCACTGTGATACACAACTGTTATACAATAATTTCTCAAAGCTAATGTTAACGTGTTGTAATAGAAAAGAATAATCACGTGCTAACTGAGGGCCTCGAAATAACAAAAATTCTGTGAATCGTAAAATTTAGCAGCATTTGTATTTAAAGTTGGAAGTTGGAGCTGGATATTTCTCACCTTACCCTTCCCTTCAAAGTATGCTGTAGCTTTCATAGTTAGCATCTAAGTTCAAAGAGGTTTAGTTTGTTTGTTTGTGGGCTACTGTGAAAACACAAAATGGCTGACCCTGCTCCTCATAAAAATATTAATATAAAATTAAAGAAAGCTATGATGCTTTTATGTTCATACTGCTTTATTGTCCTGCTTTTTAGATGCAAATAACAGCAGATTCCAGCTACAGCATCAAACCACAGTCAAAGAAGAGTGATTTTATTTGACAGGTCTCTGCTGCTGATGGGAGTTCTCACAGTGATCGGCAGTGCAGCTGGAGCTTATATCATGGGCATGGCCGTGCTCAGTCCATGTCCACTGCTGGTCAATGATACTTCAGGTGCTGTCATCATTGTGAGTTAACTCTCAGAACCTCGTTTACTCAAATATCCTGCATTATTTATATTTGCATATTTCTCATGTCATCACCGAGTAACAAAGTTTGGAGCAGATTCAAGATTCTCACCTCTCTCTTCCTCACAGGTGCTGGTCTGGATCCTTTTTACTTTCACTCTGTCCTATGCGAAGGTGATTGGTGGTGTGATCCTGCGTGACGAGGGCCACAGCGCCCTTGTGTGGTGTGGAGCTGTGGTGCAGTTAGGTTCCCTGCTGGGAGCCATGACCATGTTTCCACTGGTCAGCGTGTACAGCTACTTCTCATCGGGAGACCCGTGCAACACAAAATGTGCTTGAGTCATAGAGACATGAAGACCTTCTTAAGGAAAAAGATCAAGTTTCAAATCTGTTTATTGATTAGGTTGATTGATAAGATTGAAATAACATTATGTAAAAATACATTAGCCAGTGTTTATGTTACTCTATTTGTCTTGTCTTTTTTCCAAGCTGGGACCTGCCTTCTTATCTGGCAGTGCTGATAGCCTGTAGAAACCTGGCTCTGATGGCAGTGACTTCACACCACTGTACTCTGGGTTTTTAAATGAATACCTGGTCATTCAAACCATCAGCGGTAGCATCGGCTCTACTGATCTTTCTGTTCTTCTGGTCATGCACTGTCGTGATAGTGGGAATGGAGTGGTCACTCTCATTCATCCTCCTTACTTTTGTTCTGTCACTGGTCTGCTGCATATTCAGTGTCATCTTCCTGTCTCGCTGTCAGGGCCTTAGTGCCTTATTGCCTTTTCTGGTGGGTTTAGGCCAAGGGGCAGAAGAACCAGAGACACAAGAAGAGGAGGTGCCAGAGGAAAAGGCCGAGGACTCTGAGGGCTGTATTCATTGCAGTTTTTCACTTGCCAAAAATGAATTTATACTTTCTTCATAGAGAGATATATTTTCAATGGGAAACACTTTGTAGTTCATAACTGTAGCTCATGTAACCCTCTGTCAATAAAGTCTCTGATCTCATGTTTTTGTTTTCAAATTATTTTTATTCACATCTGTATTTGGATGACCACCAAAAGTCTTGTACTTTGTGAGTTATGCTGCTCATAAACAGGCAACCCCATTTACAGTATGTAGGAAATTACAATCTTACCATCTTTATATGAAGAGGAATCTGTTAAGAAAGAGGCACTGGATGAAGCCTCGTTTGACCATAATGCATTTGCAAGAACAAGGACAAATTAACAAGAAAGTTGCTGCACTTCATAAAATAAATTCAAGATGGAATAAAAAATTCACATAGACTTTATCTGAATCATTGTGACCTACTTCTGCTTTAATATTATTCTATTTGCTCATTCCAGTTTGTGTGTGTGCTGTCTCACTCACAAAGAAGTGTTTTGAATAGTGAGCGGCTTCTAGCAGCTCTTCCACTTTATCTCTATGGCAAGAGTTGCAAATAGACACCGTGCCCCAACAGAGGAGGTGAGACAGCTGTTTCTAAAAATAAACTCAACACACTTACCTACCACGAGACCCTCCATTTGGACAACAAGCAAGAGGAACCTGCAGACATGAAGTCCCTGCGGTTCCTTGCAGCTGAGGGTTTCGTCCAGGCTGGTCCAGTTGCTCTGGAGAACCTAAGCTGCTTGTCTTTTAATCTTTATCCACTTCTCTTTAAGGCCTCCTACCTCCACGAGCAGGCTGATCTGCTGCATGCTCTGGTCCAAACATGGCCTCTGCCTGAGCTCAACCTTCAGAGGCTCCTGGGAAAGACTGTGGACTGTCAGATGGACCTCACCTCACGCACGTGCCACTTTTGTCTGAAAGCACTTCTGACCGCCTTAAAGGTACTTTAACCTTCTTGAGCAGGACATGAGTAGGCCTACATCTGATCATATTTATATCAAACTTGCATTTATAAATGTATGTATCCATGCATTTCTTCTTCAACTCTGTAAAATTAAGTCTTTTATCAGTTGGCCATAACAAACTTGTATTACATTTTGACTTAATTAATTGTGATAAACTGACCTTCAAAAAATTTTACCCCAATTTTTTTCTGGTTTCATAAGGATTATGTCTTGTCTCCACCAAGAACTTATGCTAAGAGCCTCCAGGTGGTGGACCTCACTGCCTTGAAAGACATCGAGCACCAGGACTGTCCATGCCGGTCCACTCTGGGTCGATGGGCAAGAACGCAGCTCCTGGCCCAAATGTGTTATGAGACCATGGTGGCCATGCAGGACAGTGATGTGCCTCGATCTGCCTTTGAAATATCAATTGATGTCTGTGTGAATGGTTTTGTCACAGGCCGCAACTATGAGCTTGTGGTTCAGGCCTTCATCCTCCGCCGCTACTGTCCACTGAAGCTTCGTTTTGTCAGTTTCAGAGCTGATTCCCTTACACGCAAACAGCTCTTCTATGTTTTACGCCTAGCAGAACCTGAGACCATCACAAAGCTGGAGGTGGTCCACAATGTTCCCCTGGAGGCTGTACACCTGGAGGTGCTGCTTTCCAGGGTGGATTTCCATAAACTGCAGTCTCTGACCCTGCCAGCTGGGTCGCTGGATGTCAGGAGGATGGGTTCTGACAATGATCTCATGGCCACCATTGGCAAACTGCTGGCACAGCTGAGCAGCCTGACAGAGCTCTACGTGGGATTCTGCACACTCACTGGACACCTACGCCGAATGCTGAAGTGAGGACATAGACAGGTGTAGAGATAAACAAAGGAAATAATGTGTCCTCCTTTGTCCGTTTATTTATGTGTGCGATATGACAGATGCTTCTGGTGTCAATATCAGTATCGAAAGCTTTGATGTTGCTCATGATAACCTTGAACCAGCATCAGAGCTCACTCCCAGCTTTAAAGGATCTTCCACAAGAATGGGAGGTGTTTTGCTGTTAAAATAACTGAAGTGATGCCAGTGTGAGGACAGACAGGTTGACCTGGCTACAGCTGAAGGTTAGATATACTTGTTTCACGGGAAAGAAGAGCAGGAGTATAAAATCAAAATAACAGAGCAAAATAACAGAGCAGGGCCCACTCTGGCATATAATTCAAACAAATGCAAAATACTGTAATATTAAAAAATAAAGCACAGAAATAAGTCAGAGGGAGGTTAAGTAGAGACAGATTTTTTCCATTCTAATTGTTATTGTAATTTTTAAATAATTAGTCGAGTATGGTAAGTTTACACATTTTGTTAGAAACTTGATAAGGCTGTGAAAACCTAATTTTCACCCGAATGTTTGCCTGACAAATCTAGCCTTTATCTAATATTTTTTTTAATACTTAAAATATGTAAGGCCCGGATTTCTATAGATCGATGAGATATATGAAATATAAGTATCCTGCCTGAGTAAAATAAACCACAATACAGTATATTTGCCCACTATTCATTAAATATAAAGAGTTTATCAGTAAATGATTTTCATCACAAACCAATTACATTTTCTGTTTTCTTTTACAGTCCACTCAATACTCCCTTGCAGTGCTTGGAGTTGGCCAACTGCTGCCTTAACCGTGTGGATATGACCTACCTGGCCAACAGCCTACACAGTGAGTTCTTGATCCGCCTGGACATCAGTGGACATGACATCTTCAGCTCTTTCGCCACTTCTTTCCACAAACTGCTCAGCCGTTGCTCTGGTTCACTGGCCAGCCTGACCCTTGAAGAATGCAACATTAAGGACGAGCACATGGATGCCCTCACTAATGCCTTGTCTTGCTGTCAGCTGCTGGAGGAGCTCAAACTCCTGGGAAACCCTCTGACTGCTGCAGCGCTGCGAAGACTGTGCTCCATGATATCTGCAGCATTTCCTAAGTTAAGGTACATAGAGGTGCCAGTTCCTCGTGAGTGTTACCCAGAGGATGTTACTTATCCTCTGGATGATTCCATCTTGCTGCGTTACAACAAGGAGTTGTTTCAGGAAGTCAGGGGCCAGTTGATGGGCATCCTGGAAAGAGGTGGCCGGGGGGACATAAAGGTTTGCACCCCACTCACAGGGGCTTTTGATCCAGACATTAATGAAACCAGCAATGAGCTGGGAGTATTTATGTTGCAGTCTTTTAACACTGTTGTTGGAAACTTTATAGACACCATAACTGAAGTGGACAACAGGAGATCACAGGCTCAGAAAGATGATTAATATCAATATGATTAGGTGAATGGACTGACAGAAAAGTGACATATTTATGCAACCATAATGCCAGTACATTAGTCATCGGTGAATTATGCTTGACTATAGATTTAACACCATGCTGTGCTTTTCATTACATGCATCAACAGATATCAACTGTATGGTTCTGAGTACTTCCTGCAGTTTTTAGCCAGACAGGTGTGCAATACAGATACTGACGTGGAAAAATGTGTTGCTATCCTTTCACAAAAAACAAGAATCTCTAAAAAAAAAAACGAAACTAGAAGTAGTAGTAATAGTAGAACAATTGGCCTCCCATCATTGTTAATCCCATGTTTAAAATACTTTGCTTTCGATCTTAAACTATATATTTTAAATAATAAAACAAATGAAAATGGCATGGACACAATGATGGTACTCTTAACTTAATATCACATTGCAAAACCATGAGCAGCAATCACCAACAAGTAACCTCTATAAATCCCAGTAAGATGTCTGCATCTACCAACATATTTTTGTTTCCCTCTTTCTGAGATTAAGATCAAGCCTCATAGAGGATAATTTTCTGATGTTTTTATAAGCCATTCTTGGCTACTTTTAGCTGTGTGTTGTGGCTCATTATCCCCTTGAAGGACCCATGAACTCTAAGTGAGGTTTCCATAACAGCAATATTTTCTCCAAGATGCCAACATTGTCTTGAGCATTTATTTTGCTCTTTACAGATTGAAAGTATCCCATGCCAGACATAGCAGAGTAGCTGAAAACATAACCAAGCTCTTTCCCTGTTTCACAAAAGGTGTAGTGTTTCTTTTCTTTGAGAGCTTAAATTTTCTGATGTAATAATATTAACATTGAAGTGATTCAAATTTGTCTCATTACAAAGAATATTCTCCTATATTTGGAAGGTTTAGTCTGACCTTTAATTTGATAACTTTTCAGGAAGAATTTTACTTTTTTGAGCTGCAAGGGTATCAACAACTTTTTCCACATGTACATAGATTGCACTAGTGTGGTGACTACGGTAAATACATACAAGTTTCCCATATACATATTTTACAACCTGTATTGAATGTGTTCTTATTCTATATTCTGAATTAATTGTACATGTATATGACTAAATGTAAGCATAACATTACAAATTTGCAACAAACATTTTTTTATAAGGTATACGTGATTGTTTCATTTTGTCATACCAATAAATTAAATCTTTTAATAGCAAACCACAACTATAAACAAAGTGACACTTAAATTTCTTTGAAAATTAATATTTCTTTAATGAGTACTTTGTTATAGAGGTCACATTTCATTTTAAATATTACACCAGGGGACAACCATGCACCATGACAGAGGAATTGGATTAACAACATTTTAGAACAACCGTCTACTTCTTCATCCACTCTTCTTTTTCTTTCCGCTCGCGGATCACCTCATTCAGATATGGTGCCAGATAGCGGACATCCTGAGTGGAAAATTAATTGGGTCAGTTTGGAGACTGGGACAATATGGTTATAGCAAATACTCAAAATCCTCAGTTCCAATCTTTCTAACCTTTTCACCAGTGTAAACAGTTTCTACTATTTCAAATGAATTACCTCTTCATATTTTGTCCATTGGTCTTGCGGTAGAATCTGCTGCTTCATGGACAAATCCAGTGCCCTCTTGATTCTGAAAATCCTGTCATTGTAAGTCTTCTCTGGAAGCCTCTTCACGGCCTCTATCACATCTGAATCCTCGTGGATTGTGTCATCACGCATTAGACCTGACAAAAACAACATGCAATGAGGAGGATACAAGGCCTTTAAATGAGTACCACTTGATGGAATATTTGTGACCAACTTTCTTTGTCCTTACCAAGCTTGTTAAAGCCACACAGGTTGTAGTACCATTTGCGGAATCCAAGCATTAGCCTGCCCGTTGCTACTATTAACATAAAAAGAAAGCGGACAAAGAAGATCAATCATAAGTTTCAACTGCTATTCATTAACAGTTCACAAAGATAGGGTTCCACTAATGTCTTAAAAGTGGTAAAAGGAAATCAAGTAATTTTACTCAACTGCTTTACTTAAGAAGGTACTTGTACTCATATTTAAATCTTCTTTTACTGTATACTAGTACTCCACCATTTCTGTAGCAGTATTTTTCCTTCAACATGAAACCTCCTGGGATCCAGGGACCCTCAGATCTATACAGTGACTCTTAGTTTGAGTTTTGACCCCTTGGTTGGAAGACACTTGTTTATCTGGGTTGATACATAACAACTAAATCCAAAAAGGTTTGCTTTATGTTAATACTACAAACAACCACAGAGAAAACAACTACTAAAAATCTAATGATTCCAATTTTAGGAAGTAACGATATTCATTAATTTTTCCAAGTATGTTTGCAAAAAGGTGCAGCTCCAACATTCATACAAGCTCATTTATTTTTGAACTAGCAGCACATGATACTGTAGCTAGTTGTAGCTCTACTTGCAAAGTGAGACAATCGGGTTTTAGTGTTGTTGTTTCTTGATAATTAGAACAGGTTTTCTGGTGTTTGTTTCTTAAATAGGAATATTTTCTGTTTTGCTCCATATAACAAAGAAATCACTGAAACGGAATAATTTTGAACTGTAGACAGAACGAAACCTTTAAGAACATAGTCATTCGAACAGTGATAAACATTTTCTGACATTTTGCCGACCAAACAAAGACTCGATTAATCGAGAAAATAATGCAACGATAAATCTGAACGTGACATCTGTTTAGTTAACATTAAAGCAGCGGGTTTCATAATGTATTTGAAACTGAATAATGTTTATCTCACAGCGATGAGCATTAGCGCTCGATCCTAAGTCAACTAGCTTAGCACAGCGCGGGGACACCAGAGGACACACACAAGTTACACGCGTCTAAAAGGAAATTCATTCGAATAAAATGAACACAAAGGATAGTATTTAATACAGTACAATACAATACGCGCCACATAGTTATGACACGGCCATTAAAGATTTCATTTTGAACTGGAAATGTTAGTAAAGGGCGATATTATTTTACCTGGTGCCCTCGACGCCATCTTTGACAGTAAGGACGACCGCTGTGCATCATGGGTAAAGCGTACGAGGTCACGCCACAGAATGACGTCCGGACGACTCCGGGTTTGCAGCTGATTACTCGATCGTTTTGCAATTCGTTCATCATTCATGTTTTACTCATTTGTTTAAGGAGAGTACACACCGACCTCCGTAAACTGTGGCAAGTTATTTTTAGATTTATTCTGGACTATATCATATTTTTTGGTTTCCTGAAATGTCACAAACCCATTTAACGAAGAAATAAATCCCTTTCGTAAGTTTTCTTCACAGAATACGAAAGGGTTTTATTTTATAGAATTCTGAGAATTATACCTTAAGACAATATGTTCAGTTAAAAACCAAAAGGCTGTAATGACTGAAGATTTGTGCTCCCATTTCAATGTTTTTAAATACATATTTTTATTCCGTTATTGTCTTTATCTATTTGTTCATTTAAATCTTTAATTTAAAAAGCCAAACATATTTTTGTTAATTATATAAATTTTACAATGCAAAAAAACTATAAATTTGCTTTTTTTATTTTTGAAGCCAATAAATATATCCTTCAAGCACAAAATTAACAAAAACAAACATGTACGATCCAATAAAAAGCAAAGACACCTTGCCAAAGACCTCGGGGTGTGTTTACATCAGGTCTAACATACTCTAAATGATAAACAGTATCTGGGTACAAAGCCACAGAATGTAATGTTCACTGCCAAACAATTGATCTTTGAAAGGTATAGATTAATATAAGTACATTTGCTAAACAAGATAATGTAATTGATGACATAAGAACTAAAACAATACAAAACACAGCTAGTTTATCACTCAAAATGTTATTTTAAATGAGGATTGATCAATCACACAACCTTAAGGACAATGGAAAAGTCAACTAAAAGCAGCTAAAGTTGAAAACAAAATGAATGACTCAATAATGTATACATGATTTGATGGTTTTAACTATAGTGGGCTGTGAAGCTAGTGTGATGGGCTCTAAATGTGAGAGTAAAAACAGTGAAATCTCCCTATTTTCACAACCAAACTAAAATTAAAATCTTTCTTGCTCTTTCTTCCACTGAACAAGCCAGAGCAGATGTTTTTTTGCAATGAAAATCCAAGTCCAATCTCATTACAAACAATTCTGGCAATTTTCATTCAATGTCGGATGATAGTTTTACACAACCACTCAATGGAAACAAATGTTTGACAGGCAATGGACTGATCTAAGCTTATCTTTATTATGCTCTACTAGAAAAAATATTGTATGTTCTTATACAAACAATTTCAATACATCACATTTCTGCCTTTTGTTTTCCCAAACATGACAATTAAGATTTATCTATTTACAAAGAAAACTTTTATTTTACATTAGCCAATGCTTTGTATTACATGTTTAAAGATATTTATATCTGCCTCTATCTAATATCTTTAAACATGTAATACAGAGCTGCAAATATGGTATTTTTATGTCTTCTCGTGAGGAATCAAAGTGTCTTTTGGAACAAATAAAAATCTTCCAGTGAGGCTAAAGCCAGTTCAGTGCAAAAAGTCTCATCAGGCAAAGAGACAAAGCGGTCCAGAGAAATATAGTTGGGTAGAGCTGGGTCATACTGAGCTTTTCCAACGTACTCGAGGAACAGGTGGCGTTCTCTAATGCGCAGGTACTTGGTATTGAAGACCTATGAGAGGAAAAATGCTCAGGGCATAATATATATACATATATATATATATATATGTATATATATTATATTATATTATATTATATTATATTATATGTATGTGTGTGTGTGTGTATTATATTATATTATATGTATGTGTGTGTGTGTGTGTATATATATATATATATATGTGTGTGTGTGTGTAGTTTAGCATACCTGTGGGAATTTGGTGATCAGATGGTGGGGCACCTTCATGGTATTGTGGAGAAGGTCAAATATTTGTGTGAGCTTTCTTTTATTGGCAGTCAGCACTTTTGGCACAGCAATTACTATGTGCTGGATTTCATTTTCCTTGAAGCCAAGTTCTATTTCACATACCTTGGTGGATCATGACCAGACAGACATACAAAGACAAAATATTTAAAAAAACAGCAAGTCAATCAAAATGGATAATAATGATGTTTTTGTCATTTCAGTACCTTCAGATTTTCTTTAGCAGGTTCCAAACTACTGCACAGGAGTCTGGGTAGACGGGCTACAATGTTCCGGGTCTAGAAAGAGAAACAAAACAAGCTCAAATTTGCTGCTCTAATTTCTATCAACAAATTTTCTAATACAACATACTGTGCTAGAAAGACACTTACATTAGAAGCACTGAGTTTGAGTTGCTGCTGATAAAATCCTAGTCTGTTGTCAAGCCTCTTCACACTGAAGTTTAGTAGATATGGAGCTCTGGATACCATGGATGCAACCGTCTCAGAATTGAACTTCTTTGACTTGAGATAGTTCACTCTTTATAAACAACAAAAACAGACAGTTATGAACATAGTCTTGTAAGAAGACTGAACTTGTCAGCAACAAAAATATATAGAAATCTTGTGTGATTTGTATCAAAAAGGGCAAATTCAAACTAAAGCGACTGATGTTTCCCTTTCATGTTACCTGGCATGCAGGCTTTCCAAACTCTCAGTGAGAATGAAGGGATTGTGTGTGATGATATAGCCTAAGCGAGAGTCCTCCACCCCAATGTCTTTGAGAAACAGCAGCCTTGGGGACACATCTGTCTTGAAGTCGAGTCTAAGCAGCATGGATCCCACGTTGGGCCTTTGTTCAAGTTTCCAAAGATTCACACCTGAAATTGGATGAGCATGTTGAATGATCAAAAAATACAGATGTACATGAGCTGATAATTTCATTTAATTACCACTGCAGTTCTAATTATGCTCCCAAACAGCTTAAATAGACACAATCCAAGTGGTATTATTTACAGTCTGATTACCTAGCTGAACCAGATTGCTGAGTGTTTCAGACTTGTCAACGTAGTCTCTAAGTGAAGTGGAGGCAGGAGGCATGGCTGCAGGAAGGGTGATACCAACAGCCTCTTCATCACTGATCTCCTCTAATGCAGTAAGTTCATCTGCAGCATTCAAATCTGAGGAATGAAGGGAATCAAAACTGTATAAAAATGCCCACAAGTAAAATAGATGAGGTGAAATCTAATTATCTAAAAGCTGGAAACTTGCACTGACACATCTCTGTGCTCTCATTTTCAGTGTTTGCATTCAAGAATTGTTTCTAGTATACCATAATGAAATAAGGCATTCATCACATAATTTTCTCTATAAATATGCTATGGTCATCAACAGCAAACCGATATGTACCTAATGGCACCTGGCTTTCATTCACTGACAAAGCATCTCTGATTGGCAGGAGTGGGCTCTTATATGCAACAACATCAGTTCTTGATAACTCCTCTGTGAACTTGACTTCCTTGGCCTCTGTTGCCAAATGTTTGGCAAAGTCACTGTAACAGAACACATGGTACTTCCACCTCTGTCTTGCCTGCGTTGTTCTTTGAGTCCCTCTAAAAAATAAAGATCCATTCTGGATTGTGGAGGCTGCACTCGTAATTGTTGTGCATTGGCGAACTTGAGTGGAATACAGCAATGTAATGGCCACTGCCTTGGAGCTAAGATGGCTCCTCCATCTCAGACACAGATGTGCATAGGATGAACTCATGATGACTCTGCAGAGAGAAAAAAAATAACCTTGGTCACACATTTTTCTACATATTCAAAAAATAAACTGAGAGAAGGAAACCTGGGTTAAGAACAATATGAAACATATGCATAAAGACATAATAAATATAAAGGGGAGACTGAAACAACACATATTATTCTGTACATTAATCACTCAGAATAAGAGTTGGACAACATTGTTTAAACATGGGTCAGACTTTTTTTTTGGTGAATTATGAATATGAGCTGCAGTAGGTGGTGCAAGGTAAAGAGGAGTAGTGTAAATGGCAACGTCATTGTTAACTGTAACTGTATTGTGTATTATTTAATGAGACGAAATCTACTTAATTCAACTTTGTGCATGCTATGGCACAGTGTGCATAAAACACAAAATATAAGCTAGTGCAGTAAACTGATGTGGAACTGCAGTCTTATTTCACATCAACATATGTCGTTTAGTTTAGCAGTGTTCGATTCCCATTTGCTTTGTAAACCAGTAAAATAAACTGGTTGACTGGTTTCCCTTCAAGGAGACAGCGATGGTCAGGTTTAGTTTTACCACTATGTTAGCAACCTAGCTGTGTAAGCAACCTCGCTGTGTAAACCTTATAATACGTACACTGGAACAAATACAACAAGTTACTAGATGACCAGATACGGTTAATTTGCAATTCCTTTTCACTCACAATTTGTAAATTAGACTGTAGTTGGTCCTTAAACAGATTCCATATTGAGCAGATATGTTGCACAATGTCACTGTTTTCACGTGTTAAAGACTCAGCGGAAATGACACCTCATTGGCATGTACCACTGTAGTGTGACAGGGGAGGTTTAAAAAAATACCCGAAATACATCATAGCGGGCGAAAGGTTTTATTGACATAAAAGACCTCAAATACATTTATTTTTTTTAAATATCACCAAAGTTTAAGATTTCATTTCAGTGAAAAGACGTCGGACGTGCATTTCACTGTTATCACCCCCACTAGGTATATGGTTCAGCCTATCTTCAAGATTCTTGCGTATTGATGCCATTTTTTTTTTTGATTTTCTGTACTACATTTAACGCTTTAAGTTATTTTACTATCACTCATTAAATCACACGTTGCCTCACAGCCTCGACATGACCGCCGCCGCTACTAAACGAACACCGCGGAAGGAAGATGCCAACTATAATTTACACTTCCGAATGATAAACGAGCAACAAGTGGAGGATATATGTCTTGATTTCTTCTATAAACCACACACTATCAGTCTTCTGACAGTGACTCTGCTCAGTTTGATGTACTTTGCGTTTACCAGGTAAACAACAATAGAAATATGTTCTTAAACTCACTAGCTGCCTAATATTAACACAGGGGTTCAGTGTTACACACAGTTTCCTTTTGTTTTCATTGACAGGGACGATGAGCACACAGACAATAATCTCAGAGTTGGTGTTTTAGTGGTAATCTCCTTCTTCTTGGTCATCAGTGTCCTGGCCTTTCCCAATGGTAAGATACAGTCCACTGAAACTAAACTCACTTTAGTTCCACCATTAATTATGACTAGGTAAGCCAAACACAAAGTATTATTAATTAAAGTCACGTTGTCATGATAGGTTATACAATTTACCATGATTTATGATTTTTTTTTTTATCATTTCCTGAATCATTCTTCACCTTGGAAACATGTGAAAACGACCTTAGCTCAAGACCCAGATGCACTTTGCTTAGTCATAATAGATACAGGCGGTCTTATAAGACCAGCTGTATCTCCATTAAAACTTTGTTTAACCACTGGATGCTGGAGTACTTGGTTTTAATCCATATGTATATGTACATGTTCATGTGTTATGTAATGACAGTGAAGACCTTTGAATGAAAGCTTTCAAACTTCATCCTCTGGGTAAGAAAGATGAAAGCTGTGAAAAACAGCAAGTGGACCGAATAAATATTCTTATGATGTTGCTTTCCTCATCAGGCCCTTTTACACGGCCACATCCTGCAATATGGCGAATGGTGTTTGGTGAGTGTTTGCTCTTTTGTTCATTTCTAGACCCAGTTGTCATTTGTACTTGACCTTTGCTTGCTCTCTCCCATCATATTTAGGTCTCAGTGTACTCTACTTCCTCTTCCTGGTTTTCATTATCTTCCTCAACTGGGACCAAGTGAAGACTCTTATGTACTGGCTGGACCCAAATCTACGCTATGCTACACGGGAAGCAGACATCATGGTAAAGATTGTTTCAAACTTAAAATTAGTCAGCTTTTAAGTTGTTTATTAATACTCAAACTACTGATTCCACATGATCCTAAACTGTGTTGTGAAGAGTAAATCCATTTACAACTAATATACTTTAAACTGATAGGTCATGAACAACACTAGTGTGAACATACCCATTTTAGGTGGCCATAGTGATTTAAAGATTTGTTCACTTGTCTTCTCTATTCCACAGGAGTATGCTGTAAATTGTACAGTGATAACATGGGAGCGAATCCTGAGCCACTTTGACATCTTTGCATTCGGCCACTTTGCAGGCTGGGCCATGAAGGCTCTGCTCATCCGTAGCTACGGCCTCTGTTGGACCATCAGTATCACCTGGGAACTAACTGAGGTAACGTTGGCCTTTAAGTCATGCACATATTCACCTTTAAACATCCTCTCTGTAGCTCCCTGCAAGGAGAAGCAAAAAACAGTAGGCAGGTGTAGTGATCCAGCTCACAACAACACTGCTGTAGCTCAGACTATACAGGAAACAGGGATGGTTTGGTTTGTGTGGGGGAAAATCCAACAATACAGTAGTGTCAGCAGGACGATAACAAGAGCTGCTGCCTCGATGGTTGCCAGCTGCCGACTGGAGAAAATGGAATTCAGTATTTAATCTCACACCAGTTTAAGTCATCACAGAATTGACTTCATCACAGAGCTTGTGCTCCAACAATTTGCAACCATCATTCAAATATATTATATATTATATTACTTATAAATATAAGTTTCAGTATTTTCCGCTAGCTTCTGATGCACCTTCTCACACACCTTCTATTTTTAATTCAAACTGCCCTCTTCACTCTTTCACAGCTGTTTTTTATGCACCTTCTGCCAAACTTTGCTGAGTGCTGGTGGGATCAGGTGATACTCGACATACTGTTGTGTAATGGGGGAGGAATCTGGCTGGGTATGACCCTCTGCCACTTTTTGGAGATGAGGACCTACTGTTGGGCCAGCATCAAGTCAGTGGAACCTTTTTTCTTCCTGTGTGCATTTCTTTAATAAGATGCGCATGTTATTTACAATTACTGGAGAAATATCTGGTCTATAAATGAGAAAATCAGGCGGTGTGGGTAGGTTAAAAATGTCCCCAAATTTATCCCAAAACACAAAATTGGTCATTTTTGATCCCCTAGTAACAACTACTTTGATGAAACTTGGTAACAAAAGCAGGCAATTAAAAATTATATAGCAAACAATATGAACTGTAACAAAAATTTTTATTATTTCCTGCTGTGTAAATAAAAACATCTTGAGTAGAACCTAAAATATCGCATTTATGAGGAAGTATTTAATCTCTCATACCTCAGATGTAAAAGTATCACTTTTCTGAAGTGAGACTGCATGTGTGCAGCATTTCTGTGTCTCCTTAAAGGTGCATATACTGTTTGTGTTCAGGGAAATCTACTCCACCACAGGGAAGATAAAGCGAGCCGTGCTCCAGTTCACCCCGGCCAGCTGGACCTATGTGCGTTGGTTCGACCCAAAGTCGTCCTTCCAGAGGCTGGCGGGCATTTATCTCTTCATGATCTTTTGGCAGGTAATGCTCTGACCTTGACCCAAAGTATTCTTGTAACAGTTTCAAAACCTACTTGTTTTACTGAACAGTAATTTAGTCACGATCACATATTGTGCATGTTTGCTGTGGCATCCTTTATCATCAGTTTGTCAGCAAATACATTTTCCTCTTTGTCCTGTGTTTATCTTCACAGCTGACTGAGCTGAACACCTTCTTCCTCAAGCACATCTTCGTCTTCCAGGCGTCACACCCACTTAGCTGGTGTCGTATCCTTCTCATTGGAGTCATCACTGCACCCACTGTTCGGTAACTATTCCTGTACATCCTCTTCAGAATGACGTCTTTACCCAATAAGTGTGAGCAACTGTAAATGTATGTATGTCTGTGAATTGTGTTCTGTTTCATTTGGACAAAAAAAAATTCAGATTAACTCTTTTCTTCAACTTGTTTCAGGCAATATTATGCCTACTTGACAGACACTCAGTGTAAACGAGTGGGGACACAGTGCTGGGTGTTTGGGTAAGTATCTCCCTCACCTCTTGAGTGGCCTACAAACACTTGTGGATTTTGAATCCACTTGTCAGTTAAACTGCAACACTTTCAGATGTGCTCATACTGGTTGAATGTCCCAAATAAAAAGCAGAGACATCTACTCCCATTTCTCCCATGAATCTACAGTGTAACACATTCTTTTTTCCTGTATATAGTTGAATGATTATGATAGTCAAGAGAATATTCTATATTCTGATATGACAACTTAATTTTGCTTTCACAAGTTGCAAATGGACATTCTGATGGGCATTCGACCTCTGGCATTCTCCTGCCACATGCTATTGTATTATTTATGACTTTGGAAGTTTTGACAGGACATTTACTATCATTTAACATGTATTTCAATAAAACTGAGTGAAAAACAAAGACGTTAAAAGAGAACACTTATAATGTGTCTTAAAAACAAACAAAACAAAATCTATTGTTAATGCATTTATAAGAAAATTAGACAAGTAGTGTTAGGAACAAGGCAGAGAAACATTTTATTTTGTCTTAAACATTAAGCCTTGACGTAACATTATTTAGATTCTTACTGTGTTGTTAAGGTAATTGAAATTCATAACATTATATGGGTACTGACCTCATTTCAGACACAAAGCTGCTGATGCCCTCAGTCTGCTCCAGTTTCTATAGCAACAAAAAGGGCTCTGCTTGAAATGCAGAGACTTGTGTGTCTTGTGTGTCGTCTGACCCTGCAGTGAAACCTGTCTAAGTGAATAAAAGCTCTCACTGAAGTCTAGCCTTTAATACAGAGCACTAACAGTATATGTCAGTTGAGATCAGCATCTGCACAGAGGCTTTATTACACTGACATTGTATTACCAAAAGAGGGAGACATAAATAAAGACACCAGCAAAACTGAACTATATCCATGTGATTGTGGTAATGTGTTTCCCCCTCAGAGCCATTGCTTTCCTGGAGGCTCTTGTTTGTGTGAAATTTGGACATGACTTGTTTTCCAAGACGCAAATTCTCTATGTTTTCCTGTGGTTACTCTGTCTGGTAAGAAACCGTGTTTGTGTGTGTCCTTGTATGTGTATCTTTGTAAGGACCAAAAACCATATAAACCATTGGCAGTGAAGATATTTTGGCTCTAAATCCAGTTAAGACCTGGATTTAACCAGTTCCTCAGAAATGAGGTTAAGGGTTAGGATTTGAATTATGGTCAGGTCAAGGTTAGGGATAATGGATTGTTTAGGATGTCCAAATGAATGGACATCAATGCAGTGTCCTATGAAGAATAGCTACACAGACCCGTGTGTGTACATACGTTTTTTATTACCTCTGGCAAGGAGGTTATGTTTTTTTATGGATGGATTTTGATGAAACTTTCAGGAAAGGTGTGTAATGGGACAAAGGAACAGATGATTAGATTTCGGTGCTGATCCGGATCGCCGTCTGGATCCAGGAATTTATTTGAAAGACTCTTTATCATGGCTTGGCAGAGGTCTGCGCTCTCCGAATGCTTCTAGTATTTTTTATGTAACTGATCTACTTAGTAAATCCATCGAATCAATCATTGTGATTATAATTCTGTTTGAAATTACTTCTGTACTTCTGCATATGTTAGAAAGAAACTTTCTCATAAAGACAGCTGTCTAGATGTTTAGATCAGATTGCATTATCAGACTTTTAGTGTGATAGTGGAAAAACAAAACTGCCTGAGC
>JAFBJR010000113.1:6015000-6030000 GCA_016785285.1 Brachirus orientalis | reverse complement strand
ACTATTTACAGGTTTTTATAATATTCAAAGGCCAATTAAGAGAGAGAGAGGTAAAGGGAGAGTAGAAGGACTCAGGAGGAGGGAGTGAACCAGAGCGAGAGAGAGACAAAAGGGCACGAAAAGCAGAGTAGGTAAGTGAACTAGACAGTTTTAAGATTCAAACATGTAACAGAGTTTTGAAAGTATGCATTTACAAAATCCTCAAGGAGTTGAACAAGGGCATGAGCCTCCGGCCCAGTCCAGCCTCCACAGTGCATGGGTACGTTTCCCCCTCTCCCGAACCCCGTCCTCCCTCGTTTCTGTTTTTAAACATTCATTTGCTTGTCCACCATATTGGCACCAACTAGTGGCCCAGGCGGGAACTCAGTCGTTCACGTTTCATACGCACACCGACTTGCAAACTCAGCACATACAAAGAGACCAAACACACCTCAAGTCTGTACATAAGGAGAAAACAAAAACACAAGCACACTGCATTCACCACAAAGATTACACGCTCATCCCTGTACATACAGCACACTGCACTGACACTGTGGCCAAACCTCCAACCACACCTTGATTTTAGTAAAGGAGCAGTCTTAGTCTGAAGGATTGCCACTACAGATTTACCACACAGCTCTCACTACCTCTCCGTTTATCACAGCTCATAACCTCATAACCCACACTAATTAACAAGATTTTGTGTATACTCGCAACTTTTTAGATTTGCAGCTTTTGCCTTTGTAATTTTATTACAAAAAGTCATGCTATAAGTCTAGCAGACATTTGCCGGTGTTAAAAATATGATAGGACTGTCTTGCTTGTTTTTCATGTCGAGCAGAGGAGTCCTCGCTTGATTGTTGTTTTTGAAGTCCGGGTCGTTGCTCAGTCAACAGTTTGAGAAGTCCAATGGGAAGTCTCACATATCAACAGTTCTGGTCAACATGTGAAAGCTTGTGAATCATCAGAACTGCCTACAGCCTCGCCCGTCCAGCATGAGCACAAAATGGCCACAAGCCTAAGCAATTCTTCACATGCTTAGTCATTTCTCTATTTCTCTGGATTAGACCTTCCAGGACTTGTTTCAGCCTTCAGTGGGGATGGATACAAGTCATGTCAAAGTCAAGTCTGCTTTCTAGTTGGGCTCTACTTCCTGCGACGCACCGCTGTCTTGATTTTCCGCCCTGCAATAGCTTGCTGTCCAGCGGGAGACGCTGTGAAGGATTTAGTCGACCTGGAAAATCAAATTACATGCCATCATTATGAGAAGTATAATCCATAGTCATTAATAGCTGTCTATTACACATTATATTATTCAACAATACAAATTCATAAGCAGTAATGATTTTATATAACTTTTATATGACTGTGTCTTTACTATGATTGAGCCAGAATGTGTGTGTTATTTACAATAAACTCAAGGAAAGTAAGAAGTTGCACATACCCAATGTTAAATGCTGGGGCTTGTGAGAAGTTGAATCCACCTCCAGGTGCTCCTGACTGTGGTGCCACAGAGGGATTGGCAGAAGGCGCGGGAGAAGCTGCTGAACCAACTCCAAAAGTGAAAACACCTGAGGTGTTGTTTGTGGCGCCAAATCCACTGGCTCCTCCAAACTGAAAGCCTCCGCCTGATTCAGAAAAAGAAAAGGAAATCCACACAAATACATTTTTTATGACAACTATAATTTCATCTAGACATGACAAATACAAGTTGAGTATCACTGACAAATTGTATTATAGACAAACTAAATAGGAAAAGTGGATAATCTGAGTTACCCACCTGGTGCAGAATTAGTAGCTGCCCCAAATACAGGTGTGGAGTTGACCTGCTGTCCAAACACAGGAGCAGCTTCAGGTTTGGCCCCAAAGGCAGGAGCCTGGGAGGGCGTGGCTGTGAAAGAGGAACCAAAGGATGAGCCAAACGAGGGAGTCTGGTTGGCCCCAAACCCACAAGCTGGAGTTGAGCTGAATCCAAAGGGAGAGGGAGCTGCAGAGGGAGCTGTCAGTTTAAAAAAAATTAAAAATATATGTATGTGTACAGATTATATTTATTAAGATTGTTTATATCAGATTTACATATTTCACATTTGCTAATAAATTCTCTCCTATCTACTGAGATACAGACCTGAAGATGAGGCAGCAGAGGGTGCTGCTGCTCCAAAACTGAAGGATGAAGCAGCAGCAGCAGGAGGAGCAGTATTAGCAGAAGCACCAAAGATAAAGGGTTGAGCTGGAGCTGGAACAGAGTTCAGAGGAGCTGCAGATGGAGCAGATGGCTGGCTGTCCTGACTCTGTCCAAAGACAAAGGCTTTAGCTGGAGGAGCATCACCAGAGGCTGCAGCAGCAGCAGCAGCAGGCTGACCAAACATGAAAGTGCTGGGAGCTGCAGAGGGAGCTGGAGCCTGGGTGGTGCTGCTACCAAACAGACTGGGAGCTGGGGTCGAGGATGAGGAGGTGGAGTTGGTGGTGTTGGCAGGATTATTAGCCATGAAGGAAAAAGCTGGTTTTGGAGCAGGGGCACCATAATCTGCTGTGAAGAATTAATTAACCAAACATCAAAGTTAATTATGGATCATTTATGTAACATTTACAAAAAGAATACTACTCACAAATGAAATACCTGTAGCACTTTGTCCAAAGGTGAAGGAGGGCTTTGGTGCCTCCGCAGCAGGTGTTTCACTCTTATCTGCTGGCTTACCAAAGGTGAAGGCAGGTGGAGGTTGTTGTGTTGGAGCACTGGGCTTGCTAAAGGAGAAGCCACCCGAAGTGGCCGGTGCTGGTGTAGCATCAGCATCTTTGTCAGCAGCCCCAAAAAGGAAGGCAGATGGAGCTGAGGTGGCAGCACCTTCCTTATTTTCCTCTGACTTCCCAAAGGAAAATGTGGGAGCTGCTTGTTCTTTGTCAGTCTTTAAAGAACCAAAGGTAAAGCTCCCTTGCGGCGCAGTGGTTGCCAAACTCGACTCTCCTAGTCTCCCAAAAACAGACCCGGTGGTGGTGGTTGTGGCTGCAGTGGTGCATGCTGATGTGGTGTCGTTTGATGACGCAGCACTGTTGCCCTTTCCGAGAGCGGACACAGGAGAAGTGAAACTAACAGAGGATGAGGTGGTGGTGTCTGCTGTTTTCTCCTCAGGTTTAGACAGTCCAAAGGTGAAGCCACCCTTAGAGGCATTGTTTTCTGTGCTGGAGGATCCACTTCCAAACACTGACCCATCACTGACTCCAAACTTAAACCCAGAGCCTGTGCCAGGTTGGTCGGACTTCTTGTCTTCACTAGAGGTAGCCCCAAATTTAAAGCCCTCAGATGAACTGTCAAATTTGAAACCTGATGAACTAGTATCTTTAGAAGTGGTTTCTGATGAGATTCCAAATTTGAATCCACCTGATGGTGAAAAGGAGGATTCTGAAACCGAGCTTCCAAACTTGAAACCTACAGATCCCGATCCTGAGGTACTGTCAGATATGCCAAATTTAAAACTTCCAGATCCCGAGGTACTCTCAGATGTGCCAAACTTAAACCCTCCAGAATTAGAGGTAGAAGAGCCAAATGTAGCGGAGCCTGAAGTCCCACCAGCTGCAGAAAAGAGAAAAGATTACAAAAACTTCAGAAAAGCTGACAAGAGTTTTTAAGTTCAGTACATTGAGTCCATTAATACATTTTGCTAAAAGCTTCAGTAACAAGCCATCATGCATCACATTTATATTTCAATAATGCATAGAAATCCGAGTGCATTCAAATACTATGCATAATCAAACATTTGGAATTCAAAGACTTACATCATTTGATATACAAAAAAATGCAAGTAATTCTTGTGAAATAATTACAAGGAAAAAAAGTGTTGTTTTTTTTACCTTTGGGCTCCACAGTAGCTCCAGGTTTGGGTGTCTGACAAGCAACACACTGTACATCAGCAGCCTTATTTTGTACAAGACAGACATCACACTCCCAGGAACCCTCTGGCTTCTTGAATTTATCTCCAAACCCCAACAGTGGAGCAGAGCTGACTGAAGAAGTGGATGCTAGTGAAGCTCCAGCTGAATCTCCCACTCCCATTGAAGGTCCTGCCGATGCCCCTGCTACCGCTGAAGCTCCTGCTGATGATCCTGCTGAATCTCCTGCTCCTGCTGAAGCTCCTGCTGATGCTCCTGTGGTGTTAATGAGGAAAAGATATGTTGTTAAAGTAACAACTGCCTAAAATGACCTTTACTTAAGGACAAAGGTAGACTTTTTTTGTGGAAAAACAATTTGAATTTTATGAATATCAATAACAATGATACAGTCATGTACTTGATTACCTGGTTTAGCAGTCATGCAGGCCACACACTTTGTATCCTCCCCCTTGTTCATTACCAAACACGTATCACATTCCCATGCTCCCTCTGGTTTCTTGAACTTGTCGCCAAAACCAATTAACCCTGTGGACACAGGGGCTGTGGGAGTGGGTGTGGTCTTAACAGGTGAGAAGGCAGAAGGAAGAGTCAGTGAGGGTTTAAGTCCTGTCCCTGGTTTGGCTGTTTCACAGGCCACACACTTCACTGTATCAGGCTTGTTCTGAACAAGACATGTATCACAGTCCCAGGTTCCAGCAGATTTGGTTGTAGTGGTGATGATGGTGGTGCTGCTGCTCTCTGGCCCAGGCCAGATTGTAGTTGAAGGCTTATTGTCCATAGATTTTGATGAGGAGGAATTGGGCTGTGGGGCCATACAGCTCACACACTTTGCATCTGATGGCTTGTTTTGCACAGAGCAGACACTACAGCTCCAGTTTAGTGGCGCTTTGAACATACTGCCAAATCCTGCCGAAGAAGAGAGGGTGGATGTGGTTGTGGAGGTGGGGGCAGTGGATTGTGTGGGGGTCTGCTGGGGAGAGTTGCGTGGGCTTGGGGAAGGCTGAGCAACAGGAGAAGCAAAGCCTAGAGAAAACAAGCAAACATCAGTTGAGTTAAAGATTCAGTTCTGTAAAAAAAAGAACAACACTTTGTTCAAGTCTTAGGCCAACATGCATTTTAAATGAAATGACATGACTGAAAGTTGGTTTCTGAGTGCTGTGGAAACATTTCAGACGGTGTGGAAAAATGGTCTAATTAAGAATGGTTTCTCAAATATACTACATATTGAACTTTTTTAAATTATTTGTTTTATCAATTTAAAAAAGTGGTCAAAACATTATTTGGTGTGACCATGCTTAGCCTTCAAAACAGCAGCATTTTTACGATGCTAAGTAGGACCAACACAGTTGTTACAAATGACATTAATTTGAGTTTTGCTGTTCATGTACAAGAGAAGGTCACACTAAATACTTGACAATAGCTTGTAGAAGCTTCATTGAAAGACATTTATTTAGATACAAATTTAAAATACAAGAAATACGTATAGAGGACTAAAATAACAAAAGGTATTATATCAATTTAATAGTGCATTTTGCACAGTCCTGAATGACCACACAAAAAAGTTGGAGATAGTATGTCGGTGATACCAACCAGGTGCTTTGAGAATATCCAGCACGCTGCCCTGCTTCAGGACCTTAGCTGGTTTAAAGGGTCCTTCAAAATCTTCTGTGCTTATGTTTGCTGCAGGCTTTACTGTAAAAAAAATGAAAATGCAAAAATCAACAATTTTTTCAGTGAGAGGTAGAAATTAGTGTAAGAACCACTGCAACTCTTACCAGGTCCTGCTATAGGAGTGGCCAACTTCCCATTTGACATTGAAGAACCTAACTTTGCTACAGGTGCACTGAAAGTAAATCCAGCCTACAAAAAGGAAGACGATACACTTTTAATCAGTGTTATCAGTTCAATTAATTGACACAAACTAGCCAATGATGTAAATGTACAGAAATAAACCTTTTACTTACTGAAGGGGAAAAGCAAGGTGGGCTAGCAGCAGTTGCTTTGACAATAGGGGAGGAAAATGTGAAAGGTACACACAGAGGTGTTGAAGCTGTTGGGGGCTCCTGGGAAAGAACAAAAAAACCAAAATGAGCAAAATATTGTTTATTATTAAGATTTATTAATATAACAAGAAAGGACTAGTGTGAGGACAGACCTTTGTCTTCTTAGCAGGACTAATGGCAGTGTCGGAGGCAGTGGAGGTGGTGGGAGGTGGAAGAGGTGAGGAGAAGCTAAAGGTGGGCAAAGTGGAGGTGCTGATGGGAAGTGAAATGGTTGGAAGGTCGGGTACCTCAACCACCTAAAATCAAAAGGACACAGTGCATTTTGCTGTGACCAATACACACAATAAAATCATTTTGCCTGTTAAATTTAAACGGATATGAAGCTTCAGTCTAAAAGCAACAACTCATATTGTCCCATCTATAGTTATTACTTCTCTCTGGGGTGGTTTAAGTTCAAACTGTTGTTTTTTTTATTACATTCACTACAGCACTATAAATCAAAAACCTACTGTATATTTATAATAAAAGCAAATACAGTTTTAGAAATACATCATTAGCCTTGTGGTTTTGGATTCAAACCCATACCTCATCCTCTTCAGGGCGTTTGGTTGAGGGTCGTGCTGTGGTCCTCTCTCTCTTCATCTTGCCTCCTCCAGAGCAGACACTGCTCGCTGCAGGCGTGCTGGACAGAGGATAGGCCAGGACACTGGTACCCATTGTGCTAGTAGGGGAATAACACAAGTATAGTAAGTACAACAGAACTTCTTTAACTTCATCAAGAAAGTCTGACATTGATGGAATAATAGTTTGACAATACTTTTAATAAGTCTACTGTAAAATCAAATTGAAAGGCTCCCTCATGACATTGTTGAGTACTGAACATAATGAAACAAGCACCAGAATTGTGTACATTACACCTGAAGTTGAGGAAAAGGCTTATAAGCAATAACTACTTTTTAAAATGGCATCTTCTGTAATGAATTTCAACATACTGACACCAAGTCAGTTCTAACATCAGTCTTAATCATTACCTTTGTGATGGAGTCATTTTAGGTAGTTGAGGTGATTGTCTTGTCAGCTGTGGGGAATAATAAAACAAAATTAGTGTTTAATAATGTATTAGATGTCACTTGGTGATGTTGTGGTGTCCAGAAATGCGGCATTGTGTTGCTGACCGTCTCTCTTTGGGTCCTGTCCAGACTTCTGCTCACTCCTCCTGGAGTCAAAGTAGGTCTAAAGGACACCGAACGGTTTCCAGACACTGAAGCTGCAGAAGGAACCACCAACTTCTGCACAGGTGGCAAGGTTGAATCCATCTGAATTTTTGTAGGGGGAGAGGGCAAAGAACAAAAGTGTGTTTTTTAATGCCATTTGACATTATGTTTACTTATATCAGGCTGCAAGTACACAGACTGTATTTGATAAAATGGGTAATTATTTTCTGGCAAACTGTTCATGATTAAGAACTAACTAACAATGGCATTAAACGTAAATTGTGGACCAGAGCTACATAATTGTATTAGTAATGTTACTTTATGGCAGGTACAAAAAAATGTAGTAGTTGTCATATAAATGCAATACAGATATGCTGATGTTGACTTAAAGAAATTTAGTAACAGTGACAGCTTTACAGTATGTTCACTATGCTTGGGTTTTTTTTTTAAATTTATAAAACGACCTGCTGTAAATTTTTTAAAAATAAAATCATCAACAGCTATTTAACAAACTCAAAAGCACATCTACAGTAGGCATGCTCATTTTGGAAGTGCAAGGAAGTGCAATACACCATTGTTGGCCTTTACAAAACAGCTGTCACAGACAGGAATGCCCGACAGTTATTAGTGGGGACCAGTCCAGTCTGAGGTTGGCACAAGGCAACAGGCCACACTTAACGCTCAACATACACCAATCTTAAGCCAAATACTACATACAATGTGGTTCACTTCTCTTCACAAGGACTTGCATGTGCATGCACATACAAAGGAAAAGAGACAAACAAAGCAGTGAGCAGCTGTGGCCCAGCTGTGGAGAATCCTGTTAGCTGCTGTAGAGAAAACCAACAGGCAATGTGACAGGAAATGACAGGAAGAAAAATGACAACAAGTGCTGCCTAGTTTGTACAATGAAGCCCCTATTTCATTCATTTTACTAAGCCTCGGGATACACACTCCTGCCACGGTAGACAAGTGCCAGGGACACATGGTATAAAGTTACTGTAAAATCAATATAATATTTTTTAACAAACGTGAAGGAACAACTTTGTACTTACCCGTTTCCTTTTGGACTGGAAATGTACTACATCTAAATTTGTGCCATCCATCAACTGCAAAACAAAAAACCTGTCAAATAACATGTCTTTTTTCACAGAACTTTTATTTTGGAGTGTTTATTATGTAGTGCTGTGGTGTAAAATTTCACTGCAAAAAAAATGCTTACAACATACACAGGTATATTAAAAAGACTTACTGGTGACAAGGGAGATGATGTTGCTGGGATTCTTTTAGCATCCTGTTAGATGAGAAAAAAGTCAGAAGTTATTAAAGAAAAACAAAAACATCCAGGAAAACTGCTGTTGTTAAAAACATTTCAGGTGTCATAGCACTGATATTTGTGCATATTGTGCATTTAGACTTACAGCCAGAGGGCTTGACATGCGCTCCAGAGACTGCAAAATGCGTCTGGCTGTAGCACTAGTTACCCCACACGGCTGAGCTCCAGCAGGTTTGGCCTTGATCTGTCTCCTCACTGGGGCCTAAGGAGGAGTGGAGTCAAATTAGTCTCCAAGGGAAGTAATTATATTCAGTTGCAACTGTCTTATAACATCAGAAATAGTAAGTCAAAAATTAAAAGCAATCCTACCAAGGGCTTCTAAGATCAACACCCTGAGAATTCAAGTACATTCAGACTTAACGGCCCATGGTACAAGCATATTAGAGATAGATTTTAACAAGCTCACCTGATACGGTGTTCCAGGACGTGTGCGAGCACTCCTGACTGCAGCAGCCCCACCATACGTAGTCTTCCCAGGATAGAAGGGTGAATCTCCAAGCTGGCTGGAGTTTAGCACTGTGCTGTTTAATGTCGACTGCAAGAAAAAGCATTAAGTTATATCAAGTGTAATTGCAATCACATTACTGTGTTACAAATCAAGGCGTTCTTAAAGATAAACCCATTATTTTTATTATTATAACACATACACAGAGGTGGCTTTGTAAGAGTGCACACCAAAGCAGACTTCAGTTCTTACACATTGGGTAGACTCATGTACAAGAATGTAGATTTTTAACACAATACAGGAAACTGAATGCAACTCAAGATATGGTCCCTCTACTAGCAGTATGACAATTACTTTCCAGATTATGCGTGTCACACAAACAGAAATATACTGATACATCTGATTAAAAAGCCACCCAGATACTCACATTAGAAGATGTTCCAAAAACTGATAGGTTAAAAGCAGGTCTTTTTAGACTGGACTGGGAAGGCTGAGGCCCAGAGTTTGTTCTATCCATCTCTGGGGACCAAAGCTGGGGAAGTGATGCCGTTTTAGAAGTGGGGACATCTGAAAGAGAGAAGATTACTCTTGGAAAATTTTGCAGATTTCTCATTTCACATATTTATGGTACTAGTCAACCCACTAGAGAAATAAAGTTACTTTGGTAGGATTAATCTGATCTTAAGTGGTGCTAAAATCAGCATCTTGTTCAGGCTCTGTGGTTGAATTTGTTATCATTGGGCTGGTAATAGATCTCAAACAAAGCAAATAAATCACTCAAGAAATAATTCAATGCCATTTTGCAAAAAAGGGAGCATCCATGTGCTAAGGAAGGTCATCAACAGACCCTAAGCAGGTGAATTTACATCTACAAAAAGATGTACTAATCAGTGGGTGGAGTGACATCTTACATGGAAATTCTTTGCCCTCTATTCTGCCACTCTACCTTTATCAGAAGCACGGGAAGAGAATCCACTTGTGGTGGAGATGTTATCATCTTCATGCTGAGAGAGGTTGTCCTTGATTTCTTTGACCAAGGAGAAACCAGTAGAAAAAGGTCCAGGGGCTGAGGAGGTGGAGGGCTGGGAGAGGAGGCTGCTGGAAGCCCCCAGAGTTGGAGAGGAGGCATCCAGCGGGGGTAAATGAAGGTGGAATCGACTCAAAGGGGGTCTCGAAAGCACATACTCCTGAAAGTTCAGGGATGCACGGCTAGTTGAGGGCTCTGTTTAAAAGAGGAAAATTGAGGATGAGCGTGGTAGTACAAAGAACAACATAAAACTATTGTTTCATGCAACAGTTAATTTAGGATAACTTCAGACTCCAAATGAATAATTTACCAGTGTTACTGGTGCTTGGTTCTGGGGATTCACGACCATCAAGGAGAGGAGGTCCCTCTTCACTACCATTAGGAGGAGGAAGAGGAGGAGGAGGAGGTGGGAGCTTACAGTTTTGGTCTCTTCGTTGTGCAGCCCCCTCTCCTTCAGTAGCATCTTCATTCTTGAAGTATTTCTGCAGCCAGGAAGGGACAATGCTCTTCACTGTGTCTGTCACTCGACTGATGATGCCTGACTGCTGCTTAAAACACATGAAAAAAGGAAGGGAGGTAATGAAGATAGAGACCCATAAATGTAAGTCCTGAATGTGCATTTTTCTGGAAAAGTGTTTCTCAATTCTGGTCCCCCAGGATCCCTGCCCTGCATGTTTCAAATCATTAAAAGACTCCACTCATCATCAAGCTCTGCAAAAGCCTGTTAACGTCCCTTTCATTTGAATCATGAAGTTCTGTATGTAAAATGAGAAAAAATGTTGGAATACTATTTCAAGAAAACAGCTGGAAAGATCACTTACTGAGCATGTTAAAAAATTAAAAATAATAATAAAAAAAGGGGGGTGCAGCTCTTTAAGGTAAGTAAGACTGAATTTATTCACTTTTATGTTCTAGGGAAACTCTTTGTCAACATAATTTTAGACTATTTGCATGTGTTAAAGAAGAGTCACGCTCAAGCACAGACGAACAGTGAAAATAGGGCTGAACAATTTATATTAATATCTAATTGTGGTTATTCTGACTGAATTTGTGATGATTCACAAATATGAGAGGGAATAGGAAGTTTTACATAATTATTTTATTTTTTATTTGAATAATAAATAATTTAAATGATTACTATGTGATATTTGTGCTGATCTATAAAAATCAAAGATGTTTTCTTCAGACTGTAGGAAATTATTTGTATAGGTCAGGAAAACATTTAATCTTAAATGGTAATATGATACACATTTTGGCTTTAACAAATATTTTGCCTCTTGCGATTTGAAAACTGCAGTAGGTCATATTGCAATTTCAATAAAATTTTAAATTATATCAAGTGAAAACTTGATATATTCTTCATTATGGCAGGGAAAATTTAGTGTGCAAGTTAGTGTGCAGCATTTGATGGCGACTCCACAATGCGATGTTCATTGGCAATAGAAGATGACATTAACCATCTGCACAAACCAATTTAGTGGGGGCAGTATATTATTTTCAAAAGTTAATGAAACGTCCAAATTTGTGCCTTGAGCACATTCTCCATCAGTCACAAGCTACTTTATAAATGATGCCTCCATCAGATTGATTACCTTGAGAATTGTAATAATTAAGTTACAAAGCCAGAAACTTGTACTGACCGGTACTTTTTTATTATATTCATTCTCCATATATACTGCAAGACCGGTGTAGGAAAAATTTAATGTGGCACAGCAGAACATTGTACAGGACAGGGGACTCTTCTCTGCTGCACCACACATGCTGAGGGCTTTGTTGAAGAAATAACTAGTAATCACAATGAATTTTAAAGCACTGAACAATGCTCTGAAACTGTGATTTGTTGCTTTGTTCTGTGCACCTTTCATTAATGGCATAACTTCTGTTATTATACCTGTAATGTATACAGGCATACCCTGTATATGGATGTCTACACATAAGGCACTGCTGCCACATGTTTCTGTGGGAAGACACCATATGGAGAAGGGAGACACAAGTGGTTAGATGTTGCATCTCTTCATGTACAATCTACATAACCCCAGTTGCTTTCAACTACTGATAAGAGCCACATGTGCGTCTGGCTTTCTGTTTATCCTTAAGAGACACCTGTGGGCCACCCTACACTTAAATCTATTAGCAAATACACACAACATTTCTGTCATGTGAGGATATAAAGAGCTGACAAAAGACTCTCACTGTTAAGACATGCAAGCAATCATAAGTTGAGTGTGGAATCAAGAGACTCAGACAGTGCAAAGACTGCATGTCTTATCATGCTCCATCTGCTTTTTATCTATGGGAGTTCTGTAAATCTGTACTACTGCAGAGAAGCTCACAAATTTCAAGGACAACAGAATGTAACAAAATGATTGCGCGCGCACGTGTGTGTTTTAAACAGACTTCAATCAAAGTGAGTGACAAATTAAGTGAACACCTGATTAAATTTCAAACCCAGATTGCAGCAACAATTCATCCAATATCAGCTGATATCACCTGTACAACATTCTGGAGGAATTTTAGTCAAATCTTTTCACAAAACTTTAACTCAACCACAACTTTAGGATTTCTGCTGTTAAAGCTTTTGTTGAAGTCATTTGAAATTACTTAAATGTTAAGTGTACTGTTTATGGTTAATTCCTTGCTGCATTGCCAGAACTACATCTGCTAAAAAGCATACCTGAGAGTATGCTCTAATAAGTAGACAGAGTTGGTTATTATGTTTGCCCTGGGCTGTCAGCCTCATACATCAATGCTGAATCCCTAAATCAAAGTACTTGCTCTCTGATAGCTGTGACAGTGTTGGCTTTGGTGATGTTGCTGCTCGAAATTATTAAGAAAAATTTCTAAATCGCTGTCAAAATCTGATTGGAATCACATTTAAAAACACCACAAAATGTAGTTTGAATCAGATGCAAAAAAAAACTTAATGTGTTTTTGTTTCCCATTATTTTATCTTGCAGTTCCAAATGACAACATTTAGATATGGACAAAATATATTTTCTCTAGCAGTCTGTCTACCTACCCTGTCACAAATTTAATGCAATCAATGCCACTTTCATTACAATCTGCACATTTAATAACGTATGGCAACAGTAGCAGGCTAATGTCCATAAACAATCTTCTTCATTTGAATAATCTAGGTGATAATTGAAAAAATATGATGGAATCACGTTGTATGTGATATAATGTCCATTGTTTTATCATTGCGGGGCGTATTAAAAATGTGTATTAATTTATGTCCAATCGACATTTAAACTTCACTCAGGTAACCATGTGGGTCCTCATCCAGCCAATGCTTCCTGCGCAATACAACTGGCTGAGATTTAGCTAACGTTAGCTAATCTGATATCAAAACGTTACACAACCCGTTATTCTAACGCACTCAAAATCAGTTTGCATGTAAGTGAGTAGTATGCAGCCGTTGACAGCTAAGAACTGGGCCCAAATGTCCATGTCACGTCGACCTGCAACGATTTGAACCCCCAAATCTTTAACAGTGAAGATAACAATGCGTTGCTCTCAAGTGCTAGCCTACTAGCTTCCATTAGCCCCACTAGCTTACTTGAATTCCACTTCATAGCTTACTGCTAACTTCGCTAGTGACGAATTAAAAGAACAATGTTTTACTAGCGTGTCATGACTCAAATTATATTAACACACACTGATCTGATTATTAAGTCTCTACGACTGACTATGCCGTGATTTGAACTGTCAAGTTCGTCGAATTTTGTTAAACTTATGAGCCAGCTAGCTAGGATTACTAGCATTTCCCGGACATGCTAGTAGCGCGTGGAGGCCACGAGCGCTAAAGATAGGCCTTGCAATGCTTCCAAAAGAACAGTATTAAAAGTTTCGGAACATCGCTGTTGCAGTCAGCGCAACATTGTCGGCACGGGCTTGTTAAGCGAAAACGTCCATACAAATTACCTGTTTGTTCTTGGAGTAAGGTTTAGAAGCGATGTGATATCTCCTGCTTCTAATTTTCCCTCCACCCGTGGCCGCCATGGCTCTTTCGTTTAAGCGTCTATCGGTGTTTCGGCGCCGGATAGCTGTCATCCAACACAGGGGCCACGTACTGGAGCATCATGGGTAATGTAGTAATAGAAATTGACGAAGAGCTTCGAGCCGTTGTGTTTATTTGTGCCTGTTTGTAGAAAAGGGTAAAAAAAAACGTGTCAGTTATTATTATTTTGTAATGTATAGAAAACTTTTTTTTTTCTTTCTACAATTTACACTGTGTGTTTGTTATTATTATAATATGTTGGTTATGGACCTTTATTATTTCACTCTGGCAATTACGTTTTTGCTGTTTTGTTTTTCTTTTGAATGTCGGTGCATTTTTTGAGGTTTTCAATATTCCAATCTCTTGTTTGTTTTTCTATATGTTAGTTTTTGTTGTTATTTATTACGTAGGTTTGATGGGTGATCATATGACGTTTGTACATGAATAAAAAGAGGAAGGAAATAATAAATAAGTCCGACTGCTTGTGACTGACCTGGCGAAGATTATGTCCATCAGTGCAGTGTGTGTACAACAGTGAGGCGGCCCGTTTTGTATTGGATTGTTTCCTGGTTGTCATCTCTTTAACCGGGTCACATTTATTGTAGCAACGGCCCTTAGCAACGCACCATCAGGCTCACGGAGAGAGCCTGGCATTCCTGTGTGTGAAGGAATGCCAGGCGTCATAGAGAGAAACGCGTAGAGAAGAGGACACAGTGAGGGGTGATCAAAGCCGAATCGTCAGATCGATGACTTTAATTTAATCCCGTTGCTTTGTGGTGAATATGGGGTGCTGCAGTTCCACTGTGACAGCGGTCCAACCGCTGACACGGGGGGAGGTGGACAGAGATGAGGTAAGTTCATCGAACTGCACCGAACTGTAGTTCTAAATTATTAGTTAACTCCAGTTACCGTTTTAGTTTGTTTTTTTATATATATAAAAAACATCAGACTCATTATCGAAAGCTTTAAATTTAGCATGTGACAGTCTAAAATAAAATTTGAAAAAAATGCAGATGGTTCACCCCAAATAATGAAACAGAATAATTTAGTTAGGCTACAAATGAAGTATGGTGATGAGACTGTCCAAAAATACTTATTTATATATATT